>JAECUM010049849.1:0-18877 GCA_016617855.1 Megalonaias nervosa | reverse complement strand
TTGACAACATCAGATATAACCATGGGAAATATGTACCATCTTTATTTCTGAGTCTTGCACACATAATTAAGTTCTCATAAAACATGTAAAATTCCAAACGTATGGAAAGTTGCAAGGGTTTTAGCTAATTGGTAATAAAGGTAGTAAATCATATCCATGCTGCTTCCAACCTTCAACTGCTCCGCCACTACTTTTGAAAGAATTAGAAGGAATTGTTAACTGTCAGCTCTTATAAGTTTGTAATCTCGTCTTTGTCACTTTACTGTAATGAGAGTGATTAGATTAAATGAATGTGTTTTGTCAAATTCAAGAATGACAATGATGGAGGAAATGGCAGCCCATGATCTAAAGAAATTCTGCAAGATTTAATTGCTCCATTTTAGATCGGTTTGAGAAATGCATATGTATTATGATAGAGATCGTAACAATTCTTGTACGTGCTTCGACTCCAGGACATGGGATGACCTCCCACCAAATCTACAATCTACGACCAACTTAAAAACTTGTAAGAAAAATAGTGTCTTATAGTTAAGGTCTCAGTGATATTCAGTTTAATATTTACATCTCTTAAAAGGTATTGTGTCATATTTTTTTATATTCTTACCACTTTAGTTTTATGCATAATTCTCTCTTCTTTCGTGTGTCATAATGTATTATTATTCCCTGTATGTTACCCATAAATTGTAGTAGTCTCCTTTTTATTCCCATTACGTGGTCTTCTGTGTCTTCTATGTGCTGTTCTTTTGTATATGTACCGGTATTTCATATTGATATGTATGTATATTTATGAAACCCTTTGAGAAAAACGATTGTTTCATAATTGGCAATGAATTTAGTAACAAATAATATATAAAATTGGATGGATCAATCACACTCTTTAAAGCAGACGGAATGGGGGATTAAACTGCCTGTTTACATTGGCCAATAGTGTTGTAGCGATAAAAGACCATCGTTTTATTTCATATTATTATATTCGAAATTGGTGGACTCGGTGTTTAGTTTCGTGTAAGAAGCACTGTTGTAGTGTAGGCTTGCGCTGGCGTTTTATCCTCAACAATTACTATCATATTTTTTGCGTAATTCACCGGGTATGAATGGTTTATGCAACGTGCTTATAGGCGAGGTGTATGTTTCTATTAGTCATCAATAGGGATGCGTGCATCTAAGCAATGCACTGGAATATAGTTTAGTTACTTGTAATGTTAACTAATAATTAATGGGATGTTGTTATATGTATTACATTGTGTCATAGCATATTTAGGTCTTATCAACATTACATCTCTGTGTCGTTCATGCATTGTTAGGATTCATACATGGAGGAGTGCTTGTAGTATGTACCGATTAGTGTTCTTGGATGTGTATTATAAAACTCACCTGTATTTACTAATTAGGTAGCGGTCGTGAAACAGTTTATTTGTAATGTGTTCTTTAGCTAACTAGATGGGACTAGGAATGGCTAAGCTGAGAGTGACAGTAAGGAGTGTCTAGTATCGAAGTGATTTACAGCAAACTTGGTGATGTAGCCAGTGGCATTGGACCTAAGGTAGGCAGATGAATGGTTAACAGTTTTACCCATCCAGTTGTTTGGCAGCCGGACCGTTGTTTGAAAGAGGCCTGAGCTACCTGTCGGATCCAGGCAGTGGATCATTATCTTGATGGCAACATAATATTAATAATGATTTTTATATGATTATTAGTCAGATAGTATTTTTATCACAGTAGTGTTTGACTACTAAAGTTTAACTCAACAGTGATTAACGACTAAAGTTCAGCACAGTAGTGTTTGACCTCTAAAGTTTAGCATAGTAGTGCGTGACTACTTTAGTTTAGCACAATAGTGTTTGGCAGCTTGAGTTAAAACTACAGGAGTGTTTGACTACATAAGTTTAGTACGATAGTATTTGACTAATACAACAAATCACAGTAGTATCTAACTTCTAAATTCTGACACAGTGATATGATTACTGAAGTTAATCAGTGTGGTAGTGACTGTTGTATATCTCATTAAATATTTCACCGCTGTACTCATATTATTCTTTGTCATTGGTGTTGAGAGATGAGATATATGCACTTCAATATATTTCATATCATTGAACGTGTACCTTTTGCATTATTCTTTGAAATTATTTTGATCTCAAAGGGTTGCAAGCTCGACTTCGTTACACACATGCGGCCAATTCTTAAATGCATTACATTAGCTTTTAAACATATTGCAAGTCTTCTCAGAAAATCACGTATATTATTTTCCAGTACAAATTCCCAGATGTTGCAGAGGGAGACATACTTGCCGTATTCAGTGCTTTTACAGACCTAAGGCCAAAGTTCGCTGACTATGGTTTGTATTTTTGACATAAAAAGTACTGCCAAAATAAGACTTTAAAACATCAAAATGCTGCAGATACAAATTGATTTCTCAATTCTTTTGAACATTTTTGAGATTACTATCAAGAAATCTATGAGTGTATTAGAAAGTCATAGATCGTGTGGCTTATTGAACTTTCTGGTGATGAACTAGTTCACATTGTGATCAGTAGCTGAATAAAAACATGAAAGGAAAGAAGGAAAAGAAAAGAAAGAAAAGATAAATATAGATATATGGTCTAAGAATCAGAGTGAGCATTTCTTTGATAACAGATTTTGTATGCTCTGCATTTATGTATCTAACATAAATATATTCAAAAATTCATTGTTGATTGGGGTTGCACTAAATACACTTAATATAGACCTACTTTGAACCATTAAGCAATACAAACTGTGTGATTGGCTACTTTCTAAACTAGACATCTTTGCAGAGTTTCCATTAACAGATATCCCTCGTTAGTATACACGTAACTTCTCTACGACATCTAGAATTCTACCACTGAACAACTTGGGCATTTCCCTTTCATTAGCATATATGCCCAAATAATGCAACTGTTTATGAAAGGCAAGCTATATCTGTTACCTGAGAGTTAGTTCTGCTTAATAATTTATTTAAAAAACCTAGAAAAAGATAATAGTATCAACTCGTGTATCATTTCCTGTCTAGACACCGTTACCGTTTCAACTGTGCTGACAGATTTATATGCATATTTCACAACCTTACTGGCTCGCAGATTTCAAAGGTGAACTCCTCCGTGACTGGTCCTTAAACTAAATCCTGTCGTACCATGTAAAACAAAAAACAAAACAAATGAAGTCGTATAGCTCAGCAATACAAGATGTGTTCATAATAAAGAAATTGCAGATATTTATGCTGAACAGATTAAATATTAAATAAGCCTTGGAAAGTTATCATATATATATATATATATATATATATATATATATATATATACACACACACACACAACAGTGATGTATATTACATTATCGAAGACCAGATTAATATGAATTTCTTTCTCATCTGTTGTGTTTATGTGTTTCAGTTAACACATGTATCAATTATGCAACTCTTTAGGTCTTAAAAAACGTACATTAACCCCATTTATATTGATCACTGTTTATCAATAAAGTGATATTCCATTATTTTACCATAATTATTCACATTTCATTACAGTGTTCAATAGTGGAGCCAAGAGAACTCTTTTACAGTTGGATGGAACCATTCCAGTTACTTACAGGGGTAATTACTTATCAGATTACAATTATAGAACTATAGGTCAGTCACCTTACTTCGACTATGTTTTAAAACGTCACAAGAAAACAACAACTATGTATTCAAATATCAAAACACTGATAAAGTCAGTTGATCAAGCTAGCCAAGTGAATTTGCAAATGTCCATTTAAAACTCGTTTCTCCAATCCCATTCAAGGTTTGGGGTCATAGAATGGGCCTGATGTGTCCTTTCATGTCGTAAGATTTTACTGAGTATAGGCAACTTGTTTGCCGTGGATTGCATCCCGTGTCGTTGGCGGAGACAATACAGATAGGTGATTAGAGGATAGGCTGGTGTTTGCCACTCCAGTGCAACACATTAGTTTGACTGCAATTTCAACTAAGCTGGTGGTTTAGACGGCCCAGTCTGATCAATCGGCTAGTCATTCCAAACTAGAGGGACTGTATTAAAGACTCTCAACTTCGCTGATTTGTATGGTTTTCAAAGTTCATCTTTGTAATTAAAGCAACAGTCTTTTCTCAAACCTTGCAAAGGAAATAGCTTCCGACGGGGTGGCAAGGGTCAGTCGAGTCAAGATTTTACCTTAATAGAGCGTAGCACTATATGTAGCCTTGACACGCGAAACGCAATAAATTAGCGTAAATCTCTGTTCCATTGTTGGTCACGGAGGCGTGTGTGGCATATGTGAAAAAATATTTAGTATTACAGCTATGTGAAAACCTACCAAAACATTAACCTAGGTTGTGAGATCTGGTCTCAAATGGACAAAAAATACTGTAATCAGCGACATGGATGAGGAAATTCGTTCGAGTCTGGGAACTGGGCCGCGATTTCTCGTCTCGGTAATATAAAATCCAAAACCATCCAAGCTGTCACCTTTTTGTGATAGTCATAGCTCTTCAAGGTTTGACTGGAGAGCCAATAAATGTCAAAAGAAACAGTCAGTAGAAATTGTGATACTTCTTTCAGAACTAGTGTACCTTTTTTAAGTAGAATATTACTATCCTGTTAAGTTATTTTTTTACTTGTTTGGGATACCTTTCTCTTTCTATGAATCTTGTTGAAATTGTTTATGCCTTTAACACTAGAATTGCAAATAATAAACCAAGTAATGTTTCAATAATCAAAATAATGATATAATACAGAAACAATTTGTCCAGCTGATTCAAAAGCCAGTTTATTACACTATCACTGATACCAAGTAATGATGATGCTTTATTATTTTAGCGAACTTAAACACATAGTTGTAATATATTTCATTCTCCGTTCAACTTAATCAATGAATGTATTTGTACAGCCTTTTTCACCACCATCACTTGTTCCACCTTCTACTCCTGTCAAACTTTTTACACAGTTTGCCATGGATAAGATTGCTGCTGTCATGCATATAGCTGTAAAAAATAGTTGCTAATTTTAGAACCGTTTTCTTTAAACAGTGTTTCAACTTGTCAACTTTGAGATTTATTCTTCTGATATTTTCCCTATAGTTATCTGCTAAATCTGTTAAATGTCCAATTATTTTTTTTGTTTCAGTATTATAGAAAAATGTGTTATGTTTATTTTTCTTTGCTGATACAGCTTTGGATATGTTCTGCCTTTCATATACTTCAATGTCTGATTATATTGATATTTTGTATTCATCTATTTTAACTGTATAAGCTATAGATTCTTGTTCTTTTCCTAGGTTATTGACTACCAATTCATTTGTGGTTTTCGTGTATTAAATTCTCCATGTCTCGTAATAGATGGTCAAATGGTTCATTTATTTTAATTACTTGAATTTGTATTTCCTTTCGAATCTTTATTAGATGCCTTTGATGAACAGTATGCTCTGGATATTGTTGTAAACGTGTACCTCCAGGTTTATCATTTGGTGAATGAAGGAAATATTTCGAAAAGTTTGTAAATAATAGATCAACATAAATATCCGGGTCATTGTTAGAGCTGTAATACTTCCAATGACGTATCTAATGAGTAACGTCATGGACAGGAACGCATCCACTCTTGGTCTGGATCTTCTTCTATCATAAATATAAAACAGAGTAGAAAAGTCATATGATATTACAGTAAAACTTTTAACAGGACCGAGTAGAAATACTGTGTGACTCATAGAGAACTATTAGTCATGATAAGTTAAAAAAAACATTTACACCCATATTTGTGATGAAGATATTTTAAAGTTATAGCTGACCCTGGTTCTCTAAAATTCAGAGTTTGGAGAAAATTGTACAGGATTGACTTAAATGTGAAGGTTAAAGAAATTTTTTTCAAAGTGTGTGCATATATTTGTGTGTAGTCTAATAAAGTAAAGTCATTTTCGAAAACAAAAATCCCATATGTATGGCTAATGCAAAGATAGTTACATCGGTGTATGTTACAGAGATTAAATGCTTTCACTGTTTTCCAGGGAGCACATATAACATTCCTGTTGCCTTATGGCTGATGGATACACATCCATACAATCCACCTTTGGTGTATGTCAAGCCAACCAACTCCATGGAGATAAAGTCAGGGCCCAACGTGGACAGCAATGGGAACGTTCATATTCCCTACTTATCGGAGTGGATATATGTGAGTTGTGTGAACTTATTTAAAATCCAGATATATTATTCGTTTTGAGTTTATTGGGGTTCTGTATCAAGATTCAGGGTACCTATAGCAACCACTTTTACTGTCCGTCTGTTCACACTTCTTGTAACCTCCAAAGTTCTTCAACCCTTTGACTTCAAACATATGTCTGGTTCTGGCAACCTAACCTGCTCTGTTTTAATGACCCGACACAATCACATTTTATGGCACATAGAGATTTAAAGAAAACAAATTGCTGCCGACCATGTCCAGTTTTTCACCTCAGGACTGAAAACTTTTTTCGATTGGAAACTTTAACCTGAACTCAGACGAGTTCTATAAAAAGGTAATAAAATATTAATATTGACCTTACTTATCTAGTTTTCTTTTTTGCATCTTTATTAGAAAAACATACAATATTATTATTATTATTATTATTATTATTATTTTTATTATTATTATTATTATTATTACCTTAAGAAAATTTGGGTGCCATTCGGTAGGTGAATTGCATAGTATACCTGGACATATCTTTTAAAGATCTCTTCTTATCAGGTACAGTTTTCAGGGAGTTAAATGCCTTTTCCATGAATTATAAATCTCTAATTCAGCAACCTCTTTGCTACCAGTTTGGCTTAGGAATCATTGAACACATTATAATGCAGTTTGGTATATACAGTTTCTTTGGGACCTAGCGGTGCTGTTTGTGGATTATGTTTCGGCAACTCTAGTTCAGTAGAGTTATTGCTCTTGATACGCATCATGCATGGGATGTTGCTTGTAGCCAGTCGTTTAAGATAATATGATTCAGTTTCGTATGAATATTGTCTTATATGTTTTTATGTGTTTAGTAGCGCCTACTGTAGTTTAGACAGAGTCAACGTATGGAGCAGCGTTAAGCAAATTCTCGTTTAGACACAGAAGTTTTCAATGATGCTTGCAGTGAGCTTAGCTCAAGAATCATTCAATAAATTCCGATAGAATTTAGTAAGAACATTGTCTCTTTGGCCAAATGGACCTTTTATGGTTTTGTCTTGTCTCCATTATGGACAGAGTGATGGCCCTTGTCAGTCAACTACGTATTTTCACATGGGATTTTGTTTGTAATCAGCAAACACCAAGATCCGTCCACTTTCAGCATATTCTGATGCATTTTGATGTCAGCATATTTTCATAGATATAGAAATGTTATCTGTCGGTTTGTCTCATCCACACTAGTTTGGGCAAACTTGTACCCCATGTCGATCAACTTTATATCTTTACATGAAATGTTTACTGCATTTATGAGACATTACATGTGAATCATTCCACCTGATTCTTCATTTAGCAAAATCATAGCCACTGAATGCCGAACTTCTGTTGAGTAAATTGTGGTTTGTGTGGCCGTATGCAAGGAACCCATCACTAATAGTTCCTGTATTGAATATCATATAAGCATTTAGAAACAATCGAAATATAGAATTTGCATCTCAGTAGCTTTCCTTTAAAAGGTATTATGTTTCTAATGACTAATGAAGAAACTCATTTAAATTAATAATGCGAACACAACAGAATACGACTGGTATTAATCTGTAAAATGTTCAATATCTAACAAACTTATAGGCATTTACAGGTTTGATGCTAAGATAATTATTGCTACCTGTTGCTTAGTTGCCAAATAGTCTAGATATTTGTCTATCCAGAGCAGTCACTGCCTCTTTTTGTGGTAGTCTTTTGGAGTGAAATGACTTTCCTTTGATAAATGTATTTTGGTTTCATATTCGGCTGATTATAGTCTTACCGTACAGAAATATTTGTAATATTAACAATGCCGAAGTCATCTAAAAATGCTGTCTGATCAAGGTTCTTTTAGATTAATTGATATAATAATGATTTGAATAGATATATATATATATATATAAAATTTACATATGTTATGCAGACAAACACACAGAAAGCCACACAAAATATTTGTGAATGCATGTTTAACTTCCGGATTTTAGTTTGAAGTTGCCAGTGCTTCTTCTGCCATAATGCTATCAGTATTTTTATCATGGAATATTTGATTGATGTACTCTGTGGATATGGTGATAGTTCCAAAGAATACGTAAATATTTAAAATGATAGTACGGGATCATAGTGAGAATGGTTATATAGTCATATAACTGAGCACGATTATAGTCTGGACTGAGCTGCGTAGCAGTGTGCTATTGTCATATAGGGTCATGTAATTGCGCACACTCATAGGTAGTCTCGACAATACTGGATCACAGTGACAACACTTGTTTTATAGCGATATAATTGAGGACACTCTGAGTTATTCTTCACAATACGGGGTCACATTGATAACGCTTGTCATAAAACTCTAATATCTGAGCACACCCTGAGCTGGTCTTGACAGTACTAGATCCCAGCTGGAAAACCTGTAACACAGAGTGACATAACTGAGCTTACACTGATTTTGTCTTTGTCACTAAACCAGCTAACACAGCCTCAAAAGCACACAAACGTCTGAATAATTTAGATATTTTCACTAGGAATGTATACCCGTTATAAATTTAAAAAATCCAGTTAGAACAAATGAAGATGTAGTAAAATACCCAGTTAATTACAATCTTTTATAAATTCTGGGGTCAATATTATGGGTGTTATTTTTGTTGTTGTTATTCTTTTTTCATCACAGTTTAAGAATAAGATGCAGAACAGCCTATCCAATGTTTTCATTGTTGTTGAGGAATATGTTGTAAATGCCCCACTCACATATTTTACAAATTTTAGCTTATGTTTATAATTTTCTGTTTTTAACCATTCTTGCAGCCAAGTTCAGACCTACTGGGCTTGATACAGATTCTGACTATAATATTTGGAGAAGAACCCCCAGTGTACTCCAGAGTGGTTCCACCAGCAAGACCACACAACCAAATTCAGGAAGCAGGGCAGACACCCAATCATACTGGGCAAGGTCATTATTTCTCCCTTCTTCTGACACATTCTTACATGTGTATGGTCATTTGTTTCGGTGTTGAACAGTGATGGGGAAGATCTTTCCTGCATCTCTTGACTGCTGTCCTGTATCACATTACAAAAATTGGCACAAAAATTCGAATTAATTTACAGTAATCAAGATAAACTATAATTACAACACGCTTATATCTTAAAGTACAACGATTGAAGTTAGTGTCCTGCAAACAGAACTCCTCGAGTTTGATCAACATAGTGGTATAGATTCTATAGCCGGGTTTTGGTTCCATAATGCCGCTGTCGTAATTGCTTATGTTTTTCTTTTCTAAACTGATCTTCTCATTATTGTCTTTAAAAACAAAATCGTTTCAAAGTGAAAGTTCAATCGAAGAAGATGATACAAATATTTTTTGTCTGTTGATTTAATTTTAGGGATAAGTGTGGTATTTATTTTAAGACCTGATCACAATTTGTTTATCGTTGTGCAGATTTTCTTCAGTACACAGTTTTGGATGCTGTGTATTGTCATTACTTCGATAATTTCGGTCACTTTTCTTTGAAAACTGATATGCACATAAAGACCTTTATTGTCTTATTTTTCACCATACTAAGTTTGACTTCGACCCTTATTTAGCGTTCAGGAAGAGGAAGAAATAATGATTCATTTTATATCATTGTTGGATAGTAAATTTCAACCACAGGGATCAGAATAGAATACTGTTGGGTGCAACATTTGTGAATTTTGTTTGCAGTTTTTCTATCTTTCAGTAGTACATAATAAATTATTCCATCAATCTCTCCTGCAATAGGATAATACTTTGCATTAATAAGTTGTTACAACTCTGGGTCTTATACCATTGAGCAGAAAAAGTTAAACCAACAATTTAATTAAAATCAACAATCAGTTTATTTCTCTAAAATACAAAGTGAAGATTCAAGGGTCACTTATAGTATTGTGAATTAAATCCCAAAAAATCCTAAATGTCCTCTCACATGTCGAAAAATATTGACTATACTGAATGAATTCCAGTAGTCTTGACTATCCTGATATAACACAACGATGAAGTCCAGATTGTCATTGAATTAGTTCACAATGATCCAAAGTGTTGTGCATAAATTCAAACGTGCAAGAGCACTTTATTAATTCTGATGAACATATTAACTAACACAGCTGTAAATTCTCATTACAGTTGGACTTCCACAGACTAATCTAAACAGGAATGAATGATTTTTTTAATCAAATCTATTATATATATACACATTTTCACAGTTTTCCATGGATTGTCATTAGAATTTTTAAATATATGATCAACACCAGCTGATGAGGGTATTCATAAGTAACTTTCTTATACACTTTTCATAAGAGTTATGACCCTTGTGACATGCAGATGAATTTATCATCTGATAGAGTCTTGTGAAAACAGCTAGTCTGAAAGGTTTCAATTATATTGGAAATTGTTTACATGATGTTCAAATCGACAAATCATTATGATCCTGCAATGTGTGTTAGAGATATTACGTTCTTGTGCACGTTTCTTTGAGTTCCTGTCCTTTCATTTTTTGCAGCTGAATATAGTATATGATATAACCTTGTAAATGCGACTAGTCTCTCGATTTTGATGTATTTGTTTTAAACTTGGTGCATAGTGTACTCCTGCTTCTTCTTGTTGAAGTGAATTCTACTATGATTTAATCAAGAAAGGCTTGAACAATATTCTCCATTATACGTTTGAGTTATTGAGGAAACCAGAAGCAGAAGTTTGTCTTAAATTATTGGTAGTGCAGTAAACTAGCCTTTAAATACTGCTGACAAATGGTTCCATTGGGATGGGGTACTTTTTATTTTTTCTTACATTACTAAGCTTCTTTAATCAAGGGTAGAAACGCTGCAACAACTGCAGTTAGAAACTTATAACCTATTTGGAAAGGTAAATCAAGTCAATTCCTACAAATATATATGAGACTGCCCGGAAGATTTAAAGAAGGATATTACTCTATCGAATGGGAAATTCAGAATCACGGATCTAAAACAATAACTAATACTGACAAAAGACAAAATTAAAACAAAAATACAGTGAAAGATGATCAGTGACTACAACTCACAAGAGCGAGCTGCACGAGAGAAAATGGCAGTACACAAAGCCAATAAGGTGATTTCATGGAGACTAGATAACTTCTTTAGAATAAGAAGAATAGAGAGAAATGAAGGATCCTTTTTGGAATGCTTATACCAAGAAGGGACTCAATTTTTAGATAGGACAAGAATACCAAGAGAGCAAGTACCAGAAACAGCAGACGTCATGGTTGCAATGAAGGTTCTAGACCCAGAATATGTAAAAAAAACATACTCTATAAACAGAGAAGGGCACAAAGGATACATACTGAGACCGAGGGATAAGAAGCCAATACTACCATATGGAGAGATGAGGATTAAAGGGCTGCTGGTTACTGTAAAGGAACCTACACCATTTTTGAAGAAAATTAAAAAACAAACGGGAGAACTACACCTGAGTGACATCCCTTTAGAGATACCCCTGCAGGCAACAAAAGAGAGATTCGAGGAAAAGTTCAATGTAAAAGTTATATCGTCCAGATTGGATACCATTCTCCTGACATCAATTTACAGTGGAAATTCGATTTTTGAAATAGAAAAGAGCAAACTAAGGGAAGTAAAAAAGATCCTTCTACTTATTTGGGTTTCTTACTAAAACGTGGTATAAAGGCTGTATTCATCATAGGAAATGCAACAAATGTGGACTAACGGGGCATATCCTACATAAATGTCCAGGAAACCTGGAAAATACAGAAGCAAGTACGCAAGTGTTGGAACAGCCACAGCAGCAACATCAGCAACAACAAAACCAACAGTCATTTGACAGAACAGACTCAAGAACTGAATTACAACAAACAAAACAACAACCAAGCCTCAAGACACAGCAGGAGGAAAGTCGACAGGCAAATCGAAATCAACAAATACAAATACCACAAGTACAAAAACCACAAAAGAAAACACCCATAGAAACAATGGCAAGAATAAATCCACAAAATTCAAAAACTCAAAATTCTTAGGACTTTCAAGAAAAAACATCAAAAACAACAACAGATACAAGTCAAGTGCCAACACCAAGAAAGAAAACAACAAACAGTGAACAAAGCCAAATCTCACAACAACACCAACAGAGACAATATGTACCAAGGGAAACCAACCTATCAGTAAAGACAGCCATAACTCTGGCAACCATAGGATCCAAATTAGCAGAAACACAAAAGAGTGATACAACAGACATAGAGAGAGAAACTAGAAGAAAAGCAAAATGGAGGAAAAAGAAACAACAAGATGCGATAGCGATGGATAACTATTTCCTTCAAGAAGATGAGACTCTCGATGATGAATGGACTCCCGACGACGAATGTTCCAAACCAACAGAAACACTAGCGAGCAAATTAGCAGAAACACAAAAGAGGAGAGAACCAAGAAGAGAAAAGAAGAATTACAATCCAACAACATATACCACTTAAAAAAAAAAAAAAAAAATTACACATACATATATTAGACAATCAATACAAAATAGAAATAATTACAATTCAACAACATATACC
Source organism: Megalonaias nervosa (assembly GCA_016617855.1). Classification (NCBI taxonomy): domain Eukaryota; kingdom Metazoa; phylum Mollusca; class Bivalvia; order Unionida; family Unionidae; genus Megalonaias; species Megalonaias nervosa. The sequence goes on along the minus strand of JAECUM010049849.1, from coordinate 6,170 downwards.
ACTTTAGACCAACCATAATATAACAGAATAAATACAATAGCACAAATTTTACATGTAGAGCAGGAGGGCCTCCTTAAATGGTCTGAAAAGATCAACCAGGGAGAACACCCCCCCAAAAAAATAGAAAAATAAATTACAAACATTTGATTTTATTTCTCTTTCAATCTTTTGGCGAGTTGTCTGGGCTGATGGGAACTGTTTGTCAACTTCTGGAATCATGTTTGTTTCGTATTTAGTGCAGTGTCTAATCCTAGTTTAAAGTTATATGATGATTTGTTGTTTTTTTAACCAACATTATCTTAAGCATATTACAATGCAATTAAATATGCCTTCACCTCTAAGATAAAAGACTAGCCTATATCTGAAGAAATTAAAATCTGAAATACATTGCTGGAATCTTGTCTAAGTGTTTTATCTAAATTTATTATCTTGTTGACCTAAAGTTAGTTTCTCAAATAATGTTTTTAATTGAATCTTTTTTAGTTGAAATAAACAATAAAACAGATATTCTGGGTTGAACTGAGCCAGAAAAAATAATATATGATATAATTCCTTGATTTAACCTGCAATACTTGCATGTGTAAAACTCGTACTATCTTACAAAAATAAGATAAATCTATCCTGTAGTTTCATTACTTATTACTTCTGAGTTAATTTTATCAGATGACAATTTTCTTCGGTATTGGATAGTACTTGCTCCATAGGTACAGTGTTGTGTGTGAGTATTTGCTCCATAGGTACAGTGTTGTATGTAAGTATTTACTCCATAGGTACAATGTTGTATGTGAGTATTTGCTCTATAGGTAAAATGTTGCATGTGAGTACTTGCTCCATGATACGATGTTGTACATGTGTATTTACTCCATAGGTACAATATTGTATATGTATACTTGCTCCATAGGTACAGTGTTGCGTGTGAGTATTTATCATATTATCTGGTGTATGCTCTTTAGAACTGTTATGTTCAATTTTATGTTTTTCAGGTCCATTATCAGTCAGGTTTTGTTTCTTCTCAGTAATGCATCTTAACTTACTTACAATTTGGAATTACAAAGTTATTAGGTTGAATTTGTTCATATCGATGCGGTTGGTATTCGAATTAAATGCATCGCTATAATATTAAGGTATTTTTACATTTAGATAATTCTTGTCTTTGTATTTGAAAATACACATGAAACCTGAATACTGACTTTGCTAATTCTGGAACACTTTAATCTATTAAATGCCAACATAATATTCCACACCCCGTTTTTGCCATCCATATGGCCAAGTTTAGTTGATTGGGCAGAGTATCATGTTACACAGCGCTATGTATTTTATTTAGTGAACCACCAGTGAAATCATGATTATAGTTTTTAAAAATGTCTGGTCAATTGTGCCTGAAATAATCAGTTTCAGTGTAGTTCACTTTCATCTCAGTAACAATTTGTGCAATGTCTTTGTTAACTATAGAATTGAACATACTTTGCAGGACAATGATAATTTGCTGTAGTTGTAATTTTCTAAAACTCTAGTTCATTGGTAGGTAAGTAACGGGAGTGTGAGATAACCTGCTTACTGATTAATTATAATTATTTCACTCTAATTACTAAACTACTCACGTGTCCGCCGTACTATTGTGTTATTGAAGCTGTACTATATCAATATTTATAGTATTAGTCATTGAGTTCAATGCTTCGGAGTATCCATTTACTTTTTAAACATTAGTGTTGTAGACAACACTTGTGTTTAAAAAGCAAATGAATATTCCCTAGTCCCGAAAGCACTCATTTTTATAAAACAAAATATACCTTCCACACTCGAAAGCACTCGATGCTGTTGAGAACATATTATTGAAGTAAATGAAGGTTACAAAATAAAAAATATTTGAAAGAAAAATTGACACAAAGCTTTTTCGTGATAAACTGCACTAATTTTAGGGATATATAAATATTGCTTGATGTTAGTATAATATTAATAATAAAATCATAATTAGATTATAGGTTTGCAAGGTTAGATGGGATACGATTATGTTAAAATCTAGCAGTGATATCAAGAACATTCAAGAGAATACAAAAAAGTTTTGCTTGTCAACTTCTTCCTTTAAAAAAGAAAGCCTCCAATGCGTCAGAAAATACGCAGATTTACAAATTACATCAAATGATTATGTCACGGCAATAAAGTTCATCAGGGTGATAACTAGATGATAACATAGGACGTCTGAGGAAGGAATGGAGTATGACGTTTGATGTGGATACATACATACATTTGAACTAAGCTGAATTTACAGTCCAACTCAAAGATCTCTCATCTTTATTACAAGTCAATCAACAATGATTCAAACAAAACAGCAGTAGAAGTTATGGAAAATAAGATGGACATGAAAGAACACACGATTGCTTAGTGTATGAAGCTGCTGTGTCTAAATTAACCCTAGGACTATCAAAATTTGGTATCAATGTGAATCATTGGTACGTTTGGAGACATTGATGAAATGTTGCAAATTGCTGAAAATTGAAGTTCAAAATGCAGATGGTTGTTCTGTTGGTTTATTGACAGCACATAAAAGTAGTTTTGTTCACATAAAACTTTCTCTGAATATTTTGTACAGTTTTAAATGACTTAAAAAGATAACTGTTTAAGCCATCTCTACTACAAACATGAAAGTACCGTTACTTAAAGAAGTATTATTTAATAGCTGAGTCAAATTGCTGGAAAGAAAGAAAAAAATGTGCTGTACTAAATGAGATATCAACAGAAGAATCTACCTACATATTACATAAGCAATTAGGAACAAAATCTTTCCATTTAAAAGGGTCTATGTTACCAACGTGGATGACCAATACCATGCAGATATTGTTGAGATATAAGAGTATGAAAAAACTGCAATAATGTTTATAAATACATCTTGACAGTAATTGATGTATTTTGAAATTACACAGGCAGAAAGTCAAGATGACATGCACTGCAGTCTGACAGATATGTTCAAAAAATGAAAGTCTCAAAATGCACAGTTTGATGAAGAGAACTAACTTTGCAGCTTTTAAAGACAAGATTCTGCTGGACAAGGAATTAATGAGTACTTTGCATTTTACTAAGACAAAAATCATCAGTAGTGGAAACGTTTAATAGAACAATAACGACTTGGGTGTGGAAATGTGTTCCAAACAAAGAAACAGACAATTGGCTGACGGTTTACCAAATCTAATTTATGGTTTCAATAACTCCCATCATACATCAAAGTATTAATACTCTTCCATCCTGTGTAGTGAGTAATCTTTCCAATGCAGCTTGCTACTTTGAATCTTTTGGTAGTACCAACCAGTAAATATTCTGGCTGTAATACTTGTTATCAGCTGTCTCATTTGTGTCTGTTGTTGGAATCTCGATAAATTTAACAGGTTGCATAGTTCGTCTGATAGTAATGTTTGGTTCAATTGGAATATTCTCTTACAGAGATGATAGAAATTTCGATTGCGTCTCTGACATTGCTTGTAATGTTTGAAATGCTTTTCTGACATTGCTTGTAATGTTTGAAATGCGTCTCTGACATTGCTTGTAATGTTTGAAATGCATCACATTCATAAGCATTTTTAGCATAACTTTAATGCAATGATTATGGAGTAATGCATGACTTTTGGTTAAGATTTTTAAAATCCTTCGCTTTTATCCATTTTCTAATGTATCCATTTTTTCTGGGTCTTTGTTTTCACCATTATCTCTCTTGGATGGCTTTGATTTTCACATTACAAAATTTTTCCCATATGAGTCGTACAAATATAAATTATTTTCTTTAATTCTAACATGATTTATCATTAACTGATATTGTTGTTCATCCATGTTAGGTCCATGCATTACGTATAAACATAATTAATAGTGAAATAAACCCGAATAATGACCCTATATCCAATTTATGTAACACTGACAAAATATTTGGTGCAGCAGATAAAAGGGTTGCATTAAGGATTCTCAATACATTAGTAACAAGTATATGAATGACATCGAGTCGTAGAAGGAAGAAGTTTTCAATTATATTCCTTTCAGTAGAATGTCAATGCAGAGCTGTACAAACAGATTGACGTGAACAGAAACAAATTATTTGAAGATCAAAACCTATCAAACAGGGAGTCGTTACTTTATCTTCTGCTAACCCAAGCAAACAGTAATAGAAAGAGCAGATATTTAGTTAACGTTAAACAATAAATACAACCGATCAAGCAGAGAATACACGGTAAAATGTATGCTTTGAAATATGTCGTAGAGACAGTTTTAATATATGGTAAACAATGTCACTTTACAATATCATCCAGAACAGTTACAGATTTTACTAACGAAATAAAACAGAATGATCAGGTGATTGCAATGCTGATGAATGATTTCAAAACAAAAAGTACCTGGCCTGAATAACAAGATCATAGCTAACAAAAACACATTGATAAAGGTGCATAGAAAGACTGATTTAATAGCGATAACCAGAAAGGCTGCAGCAACAAAGGCAGCAGGAGATGTAACAACATAACTACTACGAATAAAATCACGATTAGATTAATGAAAGCAACTTACGATATGGCCATTACAGATTTAAGTGGTTAAGTCAAGATGATTAAAGACAGTATATTTACTGAGCCTTGGAACACTTTAGTCCTGAGGTTGAACAATTAGCTAAAATGCAAAATAGAACTTTGATGGAAAAGTGGTCAGTACTATAGAATTGGTGCAAAGTAACACTGCTGAAATGGACAAAAAGATATAATGATTAAGATTTAAATGGTTTGGGTCATCAACATTTACTATAGATATGGATGCATTAAAAATTGCTCTCTTATTCACCATTCAAATCTGAAGATGAAAATGGTTATAATGAATATAACATTGGGAGTTGAAGTTGATGAACCAAAAGAACGAACGAAATATACGCTAGGATATTTATTGCTGTACTGTCTTCACATCGCAATGACTGATGATTGTTCTGAATACATTCAAATAAATGTTACAGACAAAATCAATCTTATTAAAGAAATAAAGGTATCTAGTTTTTATGTTTGTTTTGAATATCCAGAAACGAGCTTTTTAAGTCCCACAAACCATCTTTGAAATGTTTCAACACTTTTGGTATAAGTTTGCTTCATTATGTTGTGATGAAAACATTTTACAGCAATAGGCAACACACAAAACAGCTTCATTTAAATGAAACTGTCAGGACTGAATGCAAGTTATGGAAATGTATATATCAATGATTGACGACAATTATGTTGTCTTCTACCAGATAGCTGCTAAAAGATAGACTTTTATATACATAACCTGTACGCAAAAGGAGTCTACTGGGTAAAGAAATCAAGCTAATATTACATGTAAGAGAACAACATTTGATTTTTGTTTTTACTTGAAACACAGCAGACAAAAACATATCATACCACAGATCATGACAAGATAATTTACAACAGTGTCAACATTCGTTACTTGTAAATAGCGAATCATCTTGAAAAGAGTTTCGTATGTAAAGTATAGATTTTCTGGTGTTTTTGAGCACAATATACCAGCTACGATTTGAGGAGCAATAGCTAACGGTTTATCATTTATAGGAGCAGCTATCTGTTTAAGTTGTGTTATCACAATTTTACGATGAGAAATGAATTAGACACAACAAAACACTAGACGAACACCAAACAGTAATTCAAGATATTGATTGATACAGGGCCAAGCACTTGACTATTTGAATGAAAAATCAAGAGGCCAAGGTTTCTTTTCTCAGGATTTAAACAAAATACATGGAATATGCCTTATTATATGCGACAACCGATATTCATGAGGGTAGACATGATTTAAACGATCCAAAAATTGAAATATTTTGCGAACATTCTGTTAAACAAGTCAACCACGAATACATATTCATTGCATTTGTGGAGAGTGTTAAGGTACATGTATATTATTCTTACTAGTTACTGAAGGTAATGGTTCTTTTTTCAGCACAGTTAATAACCAATTTTCTAGGTGCGGTAAATGCATAACTCCTAGTAACCAAGAGAAAATTCCTGTAAGTTAATTTTGAGAACAGATTTCTTCTTTCATCTAGTGATTTGAAAAGTACGGGATGCAAAGCATCGGTGATAAATAATTTGAGGAGAATGCTTGTGAAAGATATCATATCATATGGTAGTGATATTCATTGAAAAGCTTAATGAATAAAACAT
>JAECUM010049848.1:0-12770 GCA_016617855.1 Megalonaias nervosa | reverse complement strand
CGCTAAGGATTCAGCTGCGGCATTTTAAGTGAGTTTCTCTCTTTGGAGAAAATTCAGCGAACGTGCAACACTGTGTAGATGTAATGCATTTTAACATTTTATAGTTTTAAGTATTTCAAACAACTTGTAACACAAAGCGGGTGTCATGCATTTTATGTTTTACCTTTTCTAAATCCCAAAGCAACTTGTAACACAGTGTAAGTGTCGTATATTTTATCATGTTCTAGCTATCCACATCTCAATCAATGTGTAACACAGTACATATGTCATGCACTTCACCATACTATAACTGTTTACATCTCAAGTAGCTCGCAGTAAAGCTCCTTAGGGTACCCATCTGGAGGTTGTTCTGATGTCAGTTGGGTCTGGTAGCCGCATGTCTGACTGACACTGGGCCTACCAGATCCAGAGCGTGTCGCCGCGGAGTCAAGTCTCAGAGATAAAAACTCAAGTATGCGCTACCCAAACGTGGGCCTCGACGTTCGAAGGCAAAGCTTGCAGAGATCGCTCTTATTTCATGAGCAGATATTTTCATGACGTGACTCTGTTCTGGCCCTGTGTCCGAATACGTGTATCACCCACTTCAATTACGATGGAGCTTGAGGGTCATGTCCTCTTTGCCAAGTTTAACTGGCAGAAGTGTATCTGAGCTCCACAACCTTGCTCAGTCTACTTCAGATAAAGTCTGAGCACACGTATGAAATCTTGTTGGGTTGTGTTAATACAGAAGAAAGGGCGTATAATGACTTTCTGGATTGCCCATTGACGGTAACCAATTCCTGGCGACGAAAACGGGTTGAGTCGAAAGGAACGCCAAGCCATCTGACCGAAACTGAATGTAGCCTGGATCAGCATAGAATGCATGTAATTCACTGACTATGCATGCCAAGCGAACGCTATCAGAAAACAGTTTTGTATGAAAGGAGCTTCAGCGAGGTCCTGGCCATAGGCTCGAATTGGTTTGAATTCAGACAAATCAGAACCCTAGGAAAATTCCACCAGGGAAACAGTGTGAGTGATTTAGTTCTTTGCAAGTCAAAGTTGATCAGCATGTCAGATATGTCTTGCTATGACAAAAGTCTGCTTTGCTATGATGATGGAACGCGTCTAATGAAGCAATCTTTGTCTCCTCGAACAGCCAGAGAAAAAAGTCAGTCTCTTGTTGGACAGAGGCACACGCAGGGACGATGTTACTGACATAGCACCAGTACCTGAAAACGCGCCACTTTCCCTACTAAGCTTGGAATGTTGGGGCCTTATTGGGTAGATATATCGCTGGATCGAGAAGAATGTTTATCCAGGATTTGTCCCAGAGACGAGGAGGAATCAAAATTATTTGCAATTTTGGCCCTCAAATTATGGATAATTTTTAGAACTAAGATCGTTGGGGTGTAGGAAAAGGCCTACAGACCCTCCTAACGGATAAAAAAGAGAATCGACGTACCAAGCCTTGTGATCGGGGGCTGGGGAAACAAAAGCGAAAAGTTGGCGGTTCCATCGCGCTGAGAAATTATCAACCATCGGACCCCTTCATAGCAGGCAAATCTGATGAAAGACCGATGGATGGAGGGACCATTCATGTACAGAAAATATGTCCTATCCTCGACAAGGAATCGGTCAAGACGTAGAGTCTGCTGGGAATATGTATCATCTGGATGTCGTTGTTGCGATATGCGCACCAAAGGTGAAATTCCTATAGCAGAATGCAGAGTTGAGAGATATTGTACTGCTCTGTTTGTGGAGGTACGTAACTACCACTGAGTTGCCTGACATCAGGAGGACGACATTGCGCTGAAGAAAAAATGAAAAGCTTTTATATCCAAGATATTTAAATGGTGAACTCTGTCTTCCGCACCCCACGGTTAGCTGACTGTATCGAATAAATGATAGGATCCCCAACTACAGGTGCGTGCGTCTGAACGCGGTCACATCCAGTTTCGGCTGTTCGAGAGGTTTTCATGTCGCGAGACAACATTGGTTGAGCCACTGGTCTAGGAATAATACCATCTTTCTCATTATGCTGATCCTATAATCTAGCGGCTTGGAAGCGGGGCGCCACTGAGCAAGCAAGGTCAACTTCAAAGGGTGCACGTAGAGGCGACCCATCGGGATAAGATCCGCTGACACTTAAAACAATCCGAGGAGTTGCACAAACTCCATGGCTGTGATCCATTGCTTGATGAAAATGGATACTGCGACGCCGACGATTCGTTCCAGAAGAAGGTGGGGGAAGACCCAGATGGACGAACTGATTGGATGGACAAAGATCGGACTTCCCAAATGATCAGAAGACCAAGAGGTTGTAAAAGGGATACAGCATCGTTCTTTCCTTTCACTAGACGCAAACTGACCATGTTTCTGTATGATGACGTCTAAATACGACGACGACGCATCAGACAATGGACTTTTGTTCAAGCCGGAAAAGAGAGAGCAAAACATAACAATTTCCGCGGTAGGAAACTGCAGAAATTTCCGTGATAACAGATGGACGGGAACGTGGAAATACGCCTCTGTGAGCAAATTCGTTCGGACGGATAGAGAGGAGGATTAATCTTGCCGTCTCCATCTTGAATTTCTGATCACGTATGAACTGATTTAGATGCCTGAAGTCATCTAAATAAGTCTGACCTTGCCACTGGCCATCCTGGCCAGAAAAAAAGCTTGGACGAAAACTCTGGAAGTTGTTGATTCCGAACAATCTCCACCGAATGCTTCTCGATTAGAGCCTATATCTCTTGCTACAGAAATGTGTTCTTTACGGAGAGGTACGGTACGTCGGTCAGGGATGGGGAGGACAAAAAGCGAGGGGTTGGTTAAAAGAGAAATGAAGCCCATCGGAGATAATTTGGATCATTCACTAGCATGGACCACCAGATACTTGTTTGCAGGTGGTCAGGGAAACGAGTCAATGGCGAGAGAAAGTGGGAAAATTGTGGTAGAGAAACTTTGTTTCCTATCTCCTCGATACGACTGGCTCTGAAACTAATTATCAGATTGTCTCCATGTATATGAATGGGATCTCGTCTGGCTTTTGGTTTGTGTAATGAACAATCCAGTATCCCCATTTCTTCGGTCATCTTCGAGGGTGGGACGGAAATGATGCTTAAGGCAATGTTTGCTGCGCAGAGGAATGGAGGGGCCGGTCCTGGGTTGGCCAAGACCGCACTGCCTCTTTCTTCCCACCGAACAGAAGAGGCGATCTGAAATCAGAGATTCGTCTGATCAGGGCTTGATGAGGCTTGAGTTAAGTTAAGTTAACATGCGTCCTGTCGGACATGATCAAGGATAGCGAAAGCTGTCAAAACATTTGCGATTGCATGTTCGGCCTCCCTACTATGTACATTTGACATTCCAGCCGTTGAAGCTCAGGCGTGAAAAACGCTGTAAAGAAGGTGTAGGAATGGGGCTGATATCAGCGAGATGCAAGAGACTTTGTTAGTTGACTCACAGAAAAAAATGCTTGGAACTGCCTAGGTCCGTGGTCTTGGCAGATAAACTCTCTGCAATGTCCTTGATTTTCTTTCCGACTGCGGAGGAAAATGGAAATATGGGCTCACTTCTTCTTCGTCAAAATCGACTGAGGCCTAGAATATGTTTGCCGATATAGAAGAGGGGGTGGGGTTGGGTGGAATGGAGTGGGGTGGGATGGGGTGGTGGTGGAGTGGGGTGGGGTGGCGGACATTCTGAGTTCGGAAACACCCCATAAATTCCTCTAACGCCGCTATAAAGCTATACTCAGTGAACTCTATGGTGGGATCTGAGAATGAATCATTATCCGGTTTATCCCAACATTCAATGTCTTGGTCGGGAACAAGGGCGATATTCGGATGATACGTTCCAAGTGCGGCATAGATGAGGCGTGGAAATCATCTCTAAAACTGTCACGATACATTCCATTAGGGTAAGCCATGATGAAATTGTGAGTCGTGTCCGCAGGCTGAGGTCGTCGGACGGGTATGGACTGCTTGTCGAAATCAAAATCGGTCAGTAAGAGTGTTTGGCGAATGGACGGTAGTGCAGACGGCTGTCGAAATAAAAAATCGGCCAGGACGGCTATCGAGCGTACGGACGGCAGTGTTGACGGCTGTACTGCCAGAGTAATGACAATGTTAGGCGAACGGACGGATCTATCGGTAAGATTTCCGGCTATGTGAACGTTCCATTGCTCTACTTGACGAGGCATAGGACGATATGTAACGGAAGCAACACGGTCACTGAACGGTACAGGCGAGACACGAGTCATAAGAATTCTCGCTGGCTTTGAATGTTTGCATTTAGCACACTTTGTTATAGCTAATACTGAAAAGACAAAGGAAATAGAAAAATGTGAAATGAATAGTTAACTGCGTTAATAGCGCCAGAGGCTCTACAAGGGGTGATAAGTAAACAGGTGGTAAGTAAACAGACAGTGTGCATGAACACGAACTTCAACAGCTTGCATTAACATGTGGTTCTGTGGACGACAAATTCACATAATTAGGCTCAAAATTCAAAATACAAATACATAGCACCTGTATAATGATCTTTAGTACATTCGAAAATAACAAACTCCTTAATGGAGGGATGAAATGTAACTCAAATTTCCAATGAATTTCAGGCAGCGATGTGAACGATGTTGTCAGTTAACAGCGAAAGCTTAAAACCTGCGCGATCTGCCGGCGGCAAGGGAGATAATAGGATAGAGTTATTGCCCTTTGTATATTTAATTTTGAAAGAAAAGACGATTTTTCATCTTTGGAAGGGCTGGATTCGGGAGGTAGTATGGCTCATATTCCTAGCGTTAATGTAATTGGGGAATGTATCCAAAGGTAAAACAATGATTTAAGTACATAGCTGAAAAAAATATTTACTCCTAGGGTTAAGTGAATAAATATTCCATACAGTACATTACAATGTATAAATTGTACAAATGGCGAAAACTAATAGAATGATTTCATGTTCCTTTATAAACATGAGTCATTTTTCTATATTCACTGAAACAGAAGAAAAATTCGCATTTTTAATTAAGAAGTAATGTTTCACAGTCTCATCTTCAAAATATTTCCTGTCATTGGTTTTTGTCTTGGCAGACACAGAGCAAATACACTAAACTATGCCACAAATCGCTATAACGTGTTCCCTTAAGTCAAATCACAACGATCAAGACACATAAGCACATATTTTGTTACACTGAGTAATTGACACCCATACTCGGTTTCGATCCCGTCCTTCGCGCAAATTATGCTTTCTTTGAAAAAAATATGGGCCACTTCACATGTTTTAAACATGCTCTGTTGACCCAGGAAAGCAGTAGACATTTATCGGAAAACGTGAAATTATCAGGAATAATTTCCAGCATGTCTAAATAATTCTCGTAGACATGAATTTTCATGTATACCGGATAGCGTGAAATTATCAGAAATAATTTCCATCATGTCTAAGTAGTTTTTGTACATAAGAACTTTCATATATACCGGATTGCGTGAAATTATCATCCATCAGAAATAATTTCCACAATGTCTAACTAGTTGTCGTTGACAAGGACTTACAATTATACCAGATAACGTGAAATCATCACTGCATCAGAAATAATTTCCACTATGTCTAAGTAGTTCTTTAGACAAAGACTTGCATCTATACCGGATAGCGTGAAATTATCATCCATCAGTAATAATTTCCACCATGTCTAAGTAGCTGACTTATAGGCGTTTCAACTTTAGAAATTCAACACCTCTTAATATTGTAGACGCCAGGACGGTCTCGCCTATCTTAGTTCCACGTTTTTAACTAGCTCTTAATATTGTAGACGCCAGGACGGTCTCGCCTATCTTAGTTCCACGTTTTTAACTAGCTCTTAATATTGTAGACGCCAGGACGGTCTCGCCTATCTTAGTTCCACGTGTTTAACTAGCTGTTAATACTGTAGACGCCAGGACGGTCTCGCCTATCTTAGCTCCACATTTTTAACTAGCTCTTTCAATTTTACATTGAGGTCTCTCGGATTTCCTATTTATTATCACTGCTTTTCTTTAGCCACCTGTGAATATTTTCTAATTCAACCAAACATTCGTAAATTGAAGCAACCTTCAATGTCTACGACGTTTATATATTGACTCAACATAAAGTTACTTCACTATAAACCGTCACAGTAAAGTAACATGTTCATATATTTAGAAACCCATGCTTTTATTTTGAAATTATTGTAATCAGAACTCTATACACAACTCTACACACAGCACAGCTGACACGAATATCTGAGGTTTTTTCGCTCAGTACTACAGAAATACTTTACGTCATATATTTATTTATAAGGACGTGCAGGAAGGTCATGGTTCATGGCAGTTCCAGCTTAGAAATATAACATCTTTTAGTTGTCTTTCTTTCAACAGATACGTGGTACATAGTGTGTAGACACGTGGACGATCCCACATATACTACCTACTGTGTAGACACTTGGACGATCTCACATATGTGCTTACTGTGTAGACACGTGGACGATCCCACATATACTACCTAGTGTGTAGACACGTGGACGATCTCACATATACTACCAACTGCGTAGACACGTGGACGATCCCACATATACTACCTAGTGTGTAGACACGTAGACGATCTCACATATGTGCCTACTGTGTAGGCACATGGACAGTCTCACATATACTACCTTGCGTATATCAACATATATTTAAACACATATGACTCAATGAATTCCTATTTCTGATCACATCTCTTTTTCCAACACCAGTATAATTTGCTGCTTAAACCAATTATTTTAGGAGAACGTTGCATAAACCATGTAAATTAAAGTACAAATAATGTTTTATCCTTGACTTAACGATAAGATATTTCATCTGAGTTGCAAGGAAAAATACAGGTTATCACAGCAACATGCTTATTCATACATTTCATCTGAATTTCAAGAAAACTACAGGCAAAAACAGCAAAATGTTTGTTAATACATTTTATCCAAAACATTGTTGACAGAACTTGACAGAAAGTCTTGTCAATAAAATATTGCTGACGTAACTTGACGGAAAGTCTAGTTAATAAAATACTGTTGACGGAATTTGACGGCAAGTCTCGTCAGTGAAATAATGTTGACATAACTTCATACACAATGTGTTTGATCCGTATATTATCTTTTGGTCTTCATTAAATACAAAGGAAACGTATTATTTCAAACATTTATTTACTAGCTGACTCATGTTTATTCAGATCACAAACATATATTTGTACTAGCCAGTTTTCATTCAGTGTAATAGATCATGTAACAGTTGTGTAATTGACATTTTTACATCACTGCAACAAGGTTTTGTATTGTAATGCATTATAAAGTATTGAATTATTTTTAAAGCATTTTTTAATAGAATAATTTTAAAAAGAGTATCCATTTTACCATGTCTGTCGTATACATTAGAAGGTACAAATGCTTCTGTCACTTGACTTTATGCATTATCTTAATTGCAAGTGGTCATATTCTAAACGATTTGTGCAAATCTTCGTCTTTACATTTATAAACTTTACTTTTCATTGGCACCATATAGTCATTATTGTGCTTACGTGCAGTTAAAGACCAATAAATATATACCATTATCTTAAAACCCAACTGCCTCTGGAATTCTTTTCTGTCTTAAGAGGAAAAATCTACAATATCGCCATTGTGTCACCACCTTGTAGCTTGTGTCGCATAGCAACACGTGCAACATAATAGATTCATTTTGATGTTCGCATTATTTCCTTCTAACACAAGGATATTCGTTGGTCTTTCAAATTAATTATCGCTGTGAAATGTAATCCATTTAGATTAACAGGAATATCAGGTGAATCCATTAGTCCACTCTGTAATTCTATTACCGTCCTTAATTACAAGAATACGGGATAATGCATCTTGCTTAATCTTGCAAATGTATAGTGAACAATTGTGTTATGCTATAGAATAATTTGCCTTGCGCTCACGATTCAGTAATGTAAGGCCATAATTTTCCTTTCATAATCTCGTATCTAATGAGTCCCTAATTTTCTTATCAACTGTCTGCTCAGATGTATCAAAGTTTTGGAAAGAGGGAGGGGAAGAAAACTCGTAACTGAAGTTTAAAGATACAACTCTTAATAGACTGGTTTCCTGTTTTACAAGTTTGTACTCAGGAGCAAAGGTTCTAAAAGCAGGGAACCGAAAGATCCATAATACACATATGCCATCTGAAGGATTAATGTGCCGTTGAATGCCTTTCGAATTCTGTATTATATGCAATAGTAACGTAGGACTGACAAATAATTATCGATGAGTCGTCGTGTAGACAACAATTGTCATTATCACGGTTTTGTCCATATATAGGTATACTGAAGTCCTCCTTATCAAGTTCTTTTTACATGTGTGTGTGTATTTCAGTCCCCATTAATAGGGTTTTGTCCAAGTACATGTATATTGGAGTACTCATTATCACGGTTTTGTCCAGGTACGTGCATATTGGAGTCCTCATTATCGCGGTTTTTTTCATGTATGTGTGCATATCAGACCCCATTAACACTGTTTTGTCCGATGTGATTATACTGGAGTCGTCATTATCACGGTTTTGTTCAAGTATGTGCATACTGGAGTCGTCATTATCACGGTTTTGTCCAAGTATGTGCATACTGGAGTCCCCATTATCACGGTTTTTTATATGACTATGTGTATTGCAGTCCATGTGTGGGCGCATCAATATATGTCCAGTAGTTTTTCAGTGCTTATATTGTATTTCCTTCTTCTTGGTCAAACATTCGCATATCTGAAAAGGTTTAGGTTGCATACATTGATCGTTGGCATAAACTGTTTTCAGCTAATTAAGACTTCAAAAATATTTGTCATATGTATTTTCCAATTTTCTTTATTATCATACAGAGCAAATGTAACAATCAATTTCACAATTGGGTAATTAAAATAATATAATTTTATTTTGTTTCATCTTTTAATACTTAATGATGTTTCCCCTCTTTTAATATTTAATGATGTTCTCCCCTCTTTGATCCCAAACAACTTACTATTTTGTTTGGATTTTATTTAAACCTGTTGATTTTCATTAGTATTGTAGCCAATATATTTTGGAGAAAAACCTCTAACTGACCTCATCTTTCACAAATGGTTGTTCTTTAGGGTTTAACGCCATTTCTCAGCACAGTCTAGGCATACATGGCGGCCAGTATAATTAGCGGAGGAAGAACCCGGGAAAACCCCGGTAAGAACCATCGACCCACGGGAAGTTACTGGCAGTTTTCTCACATTCCCAAATTGGCCAAGCCCGAAACTCGAACCCACGCTGACAAAGGTGAGATGGCAGGGATCGGTAAAGGACAGCGCTTTTGACCACTCGGCCACCCGGGGCCTCCATTTTTCACAAACAGAAGAAACCTAAGTAGTGATTAACTTCTGAAAGCAATATTTGATATGTCTGAAGATATTAAATGCTGATATGTTCGAAGCATTTACTGTGGGGATAGTCTCCATGGATTGGGCTGATCAATACATGATCGACTTTTGTTATGACTGCTTTGTATAATTTGGTGTGTACGTGTCTTGAACACAAATAATCCGTTTTTAAATGATTGAATGGGATAATCTATTTAAAGTAAAATATGGATAAAACATATCTGCTTTCAAGTGTTTATAATGAACAGCAATCATTCTTTTGAAAATTAATAGCTGTTTGCAGAAATGGTGGGTTGATAGAGTCAATAGTACTCAATTTTTAGATAGGTTTCTGTTTCTTTTGTCGATTCCTTTCTGCCCTCCTTCCGTATATCCACCAGCTTGGTCAGCTTTGAGATAGCATGTAATGCTGTGTTTCACATGTAAATATGGGATAGCGATGTAATGCTGTGTTTCACATGTAAATATGGGATAGCGATGTAATGCTGTGTTTCACATGTAAATATGGCATAGCGATGTAATGCTGTGTTTCACATGTAAATATGGGCAAAATATTTGATTTTAGGACAGTTTCTTACTGAGTTATTAAAACGACAGTTAATGGCAACCTGATTGGTCAGCCAAATTATACACAGTCATGTATACATGTACCAGACATCTCATTAGAATATGTCTAATAAAACGCCTTGAATATCAGCTTTTTCTGGAAGGAAAATATGGCAATTCATAATGTATTCAATATCATAAATGCCATAAATGAATGTAAATCCGATATTTAAATTTAATATGTAAATATTGCAATTAAATTTAAATATGTAAATACTGTATTGATATTTAAATATGTAAATACTATATTGAAATTTAATTATGTATATACTGCATTGAAATTTAATTATGTAAATACTGTATTGAAATTTAAATATGTAAATACTGTATTGAAATTTAAATATGTAAATACTGCATTGAAATTTAAATATGTAAATACTGTATTGAAATTTAAATATGTAAATACTGTATTGAATTTAAATATGTAAATACTACATTAAAATTTAAATATGTAAATATTGTATTGACATTTAAATATATAAATACTATATTGAAAATGAACTATGTAAATATTGCATTAAAATTGAAGTATGTAGATACTGCATTAGAATTTAAATATGTAAATACGGTATTACTATTTAAATAACGAGTATGAAACTGTTATATAAAATGTACAATGATATTCCAAATTAATGCTTTACCATCTTTCTTAAATTCCTCCAGACAGTTTTATTTTAGAAAGCACTTTTTAAAGTCACATTAAGTCAGAAATCGTAATGTCATGTAAGTTAAATAAATGGTTCTAAATGGTAAACAGGCATATAACTGTGAAAACCGTTTCAGCCAGTAAATTCCAAAAAACGTGCAGACAGAGAATCGTGAAACTAGACGCACCACTATATAATTTCTGTGAAACTTTCCAGAACCTCATGGTGAATATTTCGATTATTTTGTCATTTTTATTTTTTCTAGATAGAATCTTCCCAAAGCAGCCCTAATAACAGCATGACTCACATAATGACCACCGTCACTATACTGAGAAAGATACTAATTCACTAAAAGTTCGTCCGTCTGCAGGTAACATTAGTATGTTTCAAATTGTCAGACGTGTAACAGTACAAATGAAATTATCCCACATAATCATTTTAAACTATTAAAAATTAAAATATGGAAAATACACAGTAATATAAAACAAAAAGACAATGTCCATGAAGATGCGAAAGCAGCTGGTTTGTCGATTTAGCATTCGCGCACTGCAGTAAAGGTACTCGACTTTTCATTAACCTAATTCAGGTTCCCCTGTGACGATCGCAATGGATGATTCAATTTTGACCTTATGTTGCTGGCTTCAAGGAAAACACCCGACACATTTGACTGTAAATATTACCAATTTAGAGACAGCAAAAGTAATTATCAGGTACACAAATAGATGTTGAAAGGCAGTTCTAGACATGAATAAAGGTTTATGTAAGTTACTAGATTATATTTTGAAGGATAATTGTCTTAATTCCCATCTATTTAATTTCTACATTTGCTCCTTTTGCTAACTCCTTTTCTTGACAGTTTGGTTTTGTGATTCATGGCACAGCAAGACAGATTATTTAGGGCCGAGGCAACTGGAGTAAAGTGCCATGCTCAAAGATACACCACGGTAGCTGACCCAGGCTGGTTCGATAGTAGGATTCGAACCAGTACCTTTTCGATCGTGAGTCCGGTATGCTTCGTCTTGATACAGTTAACCCCCTATTGATGTAAGTCCTAACGGATACAGTTTCTCTACGGCCTTTTGAACTTCCAGTGTAAATCGTATACCATGACAATAATACCATTCTCTCCTTATAATGTTTTACATAAATTTTTTTGCCCTTTAATGTATTTCTTTGACGAAACATTTTATTTGTCAATACTCAGTGGAAACCTGGAAGCTAAAATCAACCCAGAATGGTAAGCCAGACGTTAATCACAACATATTCCCCTATTTTGATAGAAATGTAACTCTTGTAATCACAAGTTATTAACATAAATGTTGGCAAACTGGGTTGGACTACATGTTCTCACAACGCAATGTAAGGCCTTTCCCTTCAAGCGATTGGAAGTTTACATGGATTGCATCATTAAATTAATATAGTTTGATTCAATTATATTTATACATACATTGTTGAGGAAAACGAGATAGAAGGAGGAGACAGACAGACAGATTACACAATTAATCATGAATACAACAATTAATGCTGGTGCAAATATTGAAAAAGGTACGTACATCAACAAGAATACAGATAGCAATAAGTAGCTAGGAATGAAGAACGTCCTGTCTTTGTTATGAATATGGCATTAACTGAGTGGAGAGTGGAGTGAAGAAATCAAAATTGGAATAAGAACGTCATGTCTTTGTTTATGAATATGGCAGTAACTCAGTGGAGAGTTGAGTGAAGAATTCAAAATTGGAATAAATAACGCCATGTCCTTGTTTATAAATATGGCAGTAACTGAGTGGAGAGTGGAGTGAATAAATCAAAATTGGAATGAAGAATAGCATGTCTTTGTTAATGAATATGGCAGTGAGTGGAAAGTGGAGTGATTAAATAAAAACTGGAAAATCCCTTAAATGTGTACAGAATTTCGTGTCTTTAATATATGTTTGAAAGAAGTGAAATGAGTGAATTTTAGCATTCTCTGCAAAATCCTACAGATGCTTAAAACTTTGAACAAATTTTATATCTTTCCCTCCTTAGTATTTGTAGCAGTATGTAACGATATGGATGTTGTACATCTCCACCACAAGCATACAATATGTAATGATATGCGTGCTATATGTCTCCACCACAAGCATACAATATAT
>JAECUM010049847.1:0-16207 GCA_016617855.1 Megalonaias nervosa | reverse complement strand
GAATTATATCATAAAGCTACAAAAGATAAATATAACTTTTTCTTATTTGATAAACTTACACATGATCCAACTAAAATGTTTAGATGCTGTATTGACAGTTACTTGCAGTAAGTTTTGTTTTCGATAGTCTTAATTTTATAAAATTTATATATAATAAAATGGACAAATTAGCAAAATATAGAAAACATATAGAAGATCTAAAAAAAAAACTTGTTCAATCTCAAGTAGCATTTAAGCAAAAAGTACAGGAAGCACGACGTTGACAAGTAACTGCTGCAGAAGCAACAGCCACAATTCTCAAACCAGTTACTGAAGCACTACTTGGAAAACAACCTGAAACTAAACCACTATCAGAAGAGGAATCTAAAAAATTACTGGAAAAAGGTTTACTTGGGCTAGTTAAAGAACAGCAAGAAGCATCTGCTGTAAAAATTATTAGAAAATCTGATGAAGACAGATTAAGACTGGCTAGAGACCTAGTAAGAGATATTGCTGATCCTGCTGCTAGACAAGCTGAACTAATTCGGCTGTTGAATAATCCACTAGAATTTGAACGAAGATTATCAGAAAGAGTATCAGTTAATCCGATTGGAAGAATGTTAGACGAGATGATGAAAAAAAGTAAAGGTCAAATAATGTTGGAGGAGATGTATGAGGAAGAAAAAGCTAAAAAGAAGCATTTAGAAAAGAACATGGACAAGATATCCAAGAAGAGCAAAATTTTAAAGATGCTCTAGAGAGTATAACGAAAAATACTATTTTAAAAATGTGAGAGTACGAGATATTTAAAAAAACTGATTACAACGCTGAAGAAAAAATTGAAGAGCTAGAAAACAGAAAAGAAAAAAGTAAGAAACATTTAGACGATGTAAAACTGGAAAATAAAAGCTACCGCGACAGTACCAGACAATACCGACACTGGATTATCGCTGATCTTTATATCAAAGCTATTCGTAATATAAAAAATAACAGATATCGTAGTCATCACGCTAGTGGTTTGAGTAGTGAGGCAAAAGAAATAGATGAAATACGTATGAAAGCTGATAAAGTTGTCTCAAAGGACATAAAAGATCCTATTGAAAGACAAACTGAATTAAGTCGGTTGGTTGATAATTATGATGAACTTGATAAAAAGTTAAAGACAGCTGTAAAAGAAAAAACTGGAACCGGTGTAAAAATATTTACATCAACTGCTGAAATGATAGGCAGATTAATGCTGTTGATATCATCAAAAGAAGCTGGTAATATTAGTGTTGAAATTGATAATGAAATTCTTGATATATTAGATCATCTAAGATCAGAAAATTTATTAACATCTGACGAATACGAGACTTTACACCGGGATTTAATTTTGTAAAAATATAATAAATAACAATGTCAACAACATTATTACTAGACTCTAGTACAGCTGCGAAAGATAGTGAAAATTTTTCAGTAAATTATATTCCGCCAATACAACCTGATGCTGAAAAACAGTATGAAATTGAACTAATTTCATGTACGTGTTGGCATTCCATGGCTAACGTAAAAACTGGTGTAAACGATAAATTTGATTTTACTTTAACTCCCGCTCCAAGACCTACGTGGAAATCGATTAAAATTCCGCAAGGAGCCTACAACATAACTGATTTAAAAAAGACGATACGCGAACTAATAACGAAAAATGGAGGAGTTTCAGACAATTTTAAGCTAACACCAAACTATAACACATTACGCGCTAGAATAACATTAAAAAATAATTTGATAATAGATTTTTCATCATCAACAAGCACAGCATCGCTGATTGGATTTACTCACAAGCAATATGGATCAACCACAGAACAAACTATAACATTTGACGGTGAACTGCCGGTAAATATAACTGACGTAAACACAATATTAATAAATTGCTCTATTGCTTCTGGATCTTACTCAGCCCAAGGTAGTAAAGGACAAATGATATATAGTTTCTCGCCAGAAGTTCCACCTGGCTCGCTTATGCAAATTAGTCCACGGCAAGTTATTTATTATCCGCTAAATGTTGAAAATCAAATAATAACAATAAATATGCAGTTGCAGATCCATCTGGACGACAGCTGGATCTGAATAACGAGGTTGTTACTTATTATTTACACTTACGCATTGCGTAGTTTTATATAACCCCTTGATATAATGAAACAGAGAAAAAAATTTTATCGAAGAAAAATAGTTGGAAGATTTTTTGGAAATATATTTACTAAAGTTATTGAAAATGCTCCGGGAATCGCGCGTAAAGTTGCACCAATTGCACTTGAAGCAGGTAAAGCTTTTGCAACTGGAGCTGCATCTGCCGCTGGAACTGCTGTGGGACAAAAAATAGCTGATAAAATTAAAGGCACACCGACAATCAAACAAGTTATATCAGAAATCGCTCCAACAAAAGAAACTCAACGTGCTATGATAACAACAACAAAAAAAACTTTTATCACCAAAGGGCGAGCAGATTATTCAAAAATTAATATCTAAAGTAACAGCGCCGCAGTGACAATTTTGTATAACCTAATAAATAAAAAATGTCTGTTAAAAATTATCTCGATTTAGCAGAAACTTATGACACCGATGACACTGTAACAGAATTTGAGTATGTTGAGTATCTCGATGAAAATTCTAATGAGCCAAATAAAGCTGGTTTTAGAACATTTAATACTCGAGACGAAGATGTATTTCTACTGCCACATAAGGCAATGTTAGAAGTTCGCGGTCAGATTATGACAGTGGCCAATCCACCTGTTGCAATTGCAGCTGGAACAGAAGTAGCTCTTATAAATAATGGTTGGTGCTTATTTAAAAGTGCTAGATATCAACTGGCCAATCAAACTGTTGAGGATATTTCGAGCCACCTACAAGTTGCAAGTACAATCTTAAATATTATTTCGTTTTCCGACGATTACTCCAGATCGACTGCAACGAACATGATGTGGTTTAAAGATACTAGACGTGGTTCAGCTGAATCGACAGAACTTTTCTTGAACGGTGTTTTATTACACGGAGCTGATGCCGCTGCAGATGTTGTAATTGTAAGAACTTTTCTTATTGTTAATGCAGCCGCACTAGGTATAGCCGCACCAGATGCAGCCGCTAACGCAGACGCTACAAGAGTCTCACTTACTGCAGCTTGTAATAATCTTGGTATAGCACCACCAGCTGCAGGTGCGGACGGCGTTGCAATGTTAGATTTAATCAATAACACAATTAGCGTAAAAAATCCACGTTACAATGAAGGTTTTGCTAGAAGAAAAGAACTTGCAGAAGGATCACGTCAAATTACAATAATGCTGCCATTAAGTACAACATTTGGCTTTTGTCGCAATTGCAACAAAGTATTTCGTAGAGTTAAACATACACTTATTTTAGATCGAGCAGAACAAAACGACTGCCTGTTTAGGTCAGGCGGAGCTGATGTACAGTTTATCATAAACAGACTTGCGCTATGGATGCCACGAATAACCCCGTCAATCAATAAAATGTCAGATTTAAACAGTATACTCGATAAACATACAAACAAAATTTATTTTCAGCAACATAAAATATATAAAACAGCAGTTCCGAATACTACTGACTACACATGGCGAGTTACAACAACATCAAGCGAACAACTGCCGAGGCAATTATTTGTTGTATTTCAACAGCAAGCGCGACGTGGTAACCAACAACAAAATAATGCGATATTTGATAACGCTGATGTTAGACGAATATATGCTAGACTAAATTCGAAACAATATCCAGAACAAGCGATAGAATGTAATTTTGCAGATGACGCTAATAAAAATATTACTAGACCTTACATGTATCTGCTCAACGCAGTGCAAAAATATCAGGATGTTGGAGATGGATCTCAGATATCGGCAGAGGAATTTCGTACACTTTATCCAATATTTTATTTTGATGTTAGTAAACATAGCGAGCGATCTATCGACTCGACAGCTGATATTGAAATTACTTGGACACTCGGAGCAGTTCCTGTGGCACAGTTATACGTATACGCGCTAGTGATCAGCGACAGATTTATTACGATTGATTCTGTTGGAGGCAAAATGACAGTACAAGTTTAATCTGTAATCGTTATATAAGATGACAAAATATATTGTAAAAGAAATATATTTGACTGATGGTCAAGTTAAAAAATTAGCAGCTGCTGTTGCAAAGCAGAGGCAGGTATCATTAAAAATCAACCCTGACATTTCCAAGGGTATTTTAAAAAAATTAATGTCCACCAAAAAATAAGTAAACAGGTACGATCGCGGCAAACCTTTTGTTTTAAATTTAAGTGCCGCACAAATAACAGCGATGGCAAAACAAGGTGGTTTCTTTGGTCCGGCACTATCTGTAATAGCCAGAACGTTATTACCTAAAATTTTGCCGGTGTTAGGTACATTAGGACTAGCAGCAGCGTCTGGAGCAATATCTGGCGCAACGAGAAAAGCAGTTGAAGGTCGTGGTATTGTTGGCAGTGGTATAAAGAAAATAGTCTAAAGATAAATTTTATGTGACTGATAAATATAATGCCACAACGAAAAACAAAATCGTCGAAAAAAAGGAAAACAAAGCGTCCTCGAACAAAACAAGGAGGATTTCTTCCTTTACTTATGGCGGGATTAGCGGGAAGTATTCTTCCGGGCCTACTAGGAATCGGACGTGGACTAACATTGCCGGGAACACGGCCCCTCCCCCCCCCCCGGCTAAGTAAATTTGATATACTTGATAAGTTAGGATCGGTTCCCGGATTCCACGGAGTTTATTCCAAAGATGAACTTGCGGAGATAAAATCGCTGGGTTCGTGTGTGATAAATATACAAGATTTCAACGACGGATCTGATACACATTGGGTAGCAGTTTATAATAACAATTATTTTGACTCGTTTGGACTTCCTCCGAGCGATGCAATAAAAAATATATAAACAAAAAATATAACATAATATATTATTCGTCCAATCAACTTCAACCTGTTGGAACTTCTGCTTGTGGATATTATTGTATAATGTTCATTAAACAAATGTCCCAGCCTAAATTTAATTTTTTTAATTTTATTTTACAGTTTGACAAGCAACCTTCTCACGCTAATGATGAGATTGCAATTAATTTTATCTAAACTTACAAATATATAATGTCAACATATTGTCTCAAATGTAAAACTAAAACAGAAAATATCAATGAAACAACAGAAAAAAAAAAGAACAACAGGACGATGCTGAAAAGTCTTTGCGCAATTTGTGGAAAAAGAAAAAGTATGTTTTTAAAGAAATTATCCCCAGCGATAAAGTCGTTGGGAGCTGGTTGCCCTGACGTTATTTTAGTAGACGACTAATTAATAGAATGAGATGCAAGTGTGATTGTGATAGAGATTTATGTCTTGAGCAAAATAAAATTGTCACATACTGTCAACAATGCAGCAACAGAGAAATAATAGGAACATGTATAGACATACATAATGTAAATGGCAAATTGCCAAAACCAAAAGGAGGCTGGACATTGCCAGGCCATAAATATACTGGACCTTATACTCCTCTTGATAAACAACTAGATGAAAATGATAATCCGCTGCCAGAACAAGAGCCTTACAATCAAGTTGATGAGATAGCAATGCGCCATGATATCTGCTACCGGGACAACGAGCAAGATAAGGCTGGTTGGGATAAAGTAATGTTAGACGAACTTCGTGATATGAAACCGACAAATATGCGAGAACGTTTTGATAGAAGGCTGGTGCAGGGTTTTATTGGAGGAAAATATCAATTGGGACTCAGTGAAGAATTGTATGATGATCTTGCAGCTGAATTACACAAACCTAAAAAAAAAAGTTTACGCGACTTAAGGTTGTCGCAAATGCCGTTGATGACATCTGGGCAATAGATTTAGTAGATGTATCAAATCTAGCTGAATTTAATGAAAATAAGAAATACTTATTTAATGTTATAAATATTTTTAGCAAATATGCTTTTAGTGTTCCAGTTTCAGACAAGACAGGAACGTCAATAACTGACGCGTTAAAACAGGTTATCGTTAGTACAGAAAGAAAACCATATAGAATCTCGACCGATCACGGAGCGGAGTTTTTCAATAAAAGGTTCGAGCAGTTTTTGCTCCAAAATAATATAAAAAAATATATTACAGGGAACGAAGGTAAAAGCGTTGTCGTCGAGCGATTTAATCGCACGCTAAAAGAAAAAATACACAAATATTTGACAGCTAAAAATACGAGTAAAAATATTGAAAATTTACAGAAAATTATTGATGAATATAATAACACGAAGCACCGAACCACCAAAATGTCGCCAAACGACGCAATTAAAAATCCAATATTAGCAAATGAAAACATGTACCGCAGACATAAATTTAAAGTTGGTGATAAAGTTAGAATTTCTTTAACGAAAAAAACATGTGGAAAAGGATTTACTCCAAACTGGAGCGAAGAAGTATTTGTTGCTGATAAAGTACTTTTAACAATACCTGTAGGGGCCCCGAGTGGCCGAGTGGTCTAAAGCGCTGACCGTTACGGATCACTGCCATCTCACCTCTGTCTGCGTAAGTTCGAGTCCAGGCTCGGCTAACGTGGGTACGTGAGAAAGCCTGCCAGTAGCTTCTCGTGGGTCGGTGGTTCTTCCAGGGATTTTCCAGGGTTCTTCCTCCACCATTAATACTGGCCGCCATGTATAGCCTATCTTGTGCTGAAAAATGGCGTTAAACCCTATAACAACAACAACAACAACAACAACAATACCTGTAACATACTCGTTAAAAGATTTATTAGGTGAACCAATAACTGGCAGTTTTTACGAGCAGGAACTTCAGAAAATTGAACAAGATGTTTTCGTTATCGGAAAAGTTATTAGGAAAAAAGGCAATAAAAGTTTAGTTAAGTTAGTTATCATTTGCCTCGTATAAATCAAGTACCGGATGCGGCTGAAATTCGTTTTGCAAAGATAAGTTTTCAATATTGTCATCAGTGACCGCGCCGTTAACATGATATATGCGTTGTCCTTCTGGAATTTCGTCACAGAACAAAGTGTAAATAAAATCTTTCTTTAATATTTCCGTTCTCTCAGCATTATCACCTTTAACGCTAATCTTATAACCTGCTGGCGTTGCTTTACCAACAGATTTTTTAGATTTTATGTTAATAACCGAACCAAGTGAACGTAATAATACTCTTGCTCGTTTGCGTTTGTCATATTTTGTTTCATTATACTATAAGCATTTCATATCTCTAATTGATTTTTCAACTGGCGTGCGGTGAGTTATCCATCGAACAATCAATTAGAGATATAATATTACACTATATATAACAATGCTGAAATTACGTGATATAGCTAAAAAGAGCCTTATGGGAGAACCTGAAAAAATAGCAACTGCCTTTACAGGATTTGACAACAGTTATCGGTTCGATAAACAAATCGTACTGGTAAATTTCACTGCAACAAATCTCTATCATTTGCTAGAGCCAACTGTAAAACGTGAACTTGAAAAACATAAGGGTCTGAGAATATTAGTGCAATATCACGTTATATTTTCAAAGCTACTTGTGACAGACAAGGAAATTGCAGACCCTTACATTTACGCGAAATCAAGGCGTGTTTTGCTTGGGACTAATCTTTCATCACTAGCTGATGAAATACGCCAGGAAATTTGGAAAAAGATAGAAGAATTTACCGAATTGGGGTCGGGTTGGAAGTTTGAAATTATTACTGAAATTTTATTTCACACAATAAAATATAACGTATTACGCGGTAGTTCGTATACTGATCTACCACAAAAAATAAAAAATAAAAAATGCTGTATAAACGTAAAGAACGTCGATAACAGATGTTTTCAGTGGGCTATTCTTTCTGCGCTATTTCCAGCAGAACAAAATGCTGATCGCGTTGACATGTATTTTAGTCACGTATCAAAATTAAATTTTAATGGCATCGACTTTCCAGTTGCAGAAAATCAAATACCAAAGTTTGAAAAGCAAAATAATAATATTTCAGTTAACGTATTTGGTCTTGACGAGCATGAAAAAGTCTATCCGAGATATATTTCAGAAAAAGCTTCACAATCGACAATAAACTTGCTGTTTTATAAAAATCATTACGTTTGGATTAAAAATTTTAATGGACTAGTTGGCAGACAGTATAGTAAACAAAACAATAAAAAGTTCTTCTGTTATCGCTGCTTGCACGGTTGCTCTGACAATGAAAAATTACAAAAGCATTTGCATTACTGTAGTGACGTACAACGAATAACAATGCCGTCCAAAGAAAATAGTTTATTACAATTTGTCAATCATAAGCATAAACTAAATATTCCTTTCGTTATATACGCTGATTTCGAGTGCTTGCTCCAGCCTGTACTTGGAGTAGAAAATAATCCTGACAAATCGAGTACAAGAAAAACTTAAAATCATGTTCCATGCGGAGTGGCGTACAAGATAGTTTGTTGTACTGATTCGAGCTTATCCAAACCAATCAAATTCTATCGCGGTAAAAATCCAGCTGTTTGGCTTCTCAAGCAGTTAATTAGCGAAGTTGATGATATATTTAATCGTTTAAAAAGAATAACTCCAATGATAAAACTGACATCTCAACAAGAATCTGATCACAAACAAGCGGAATTTTGTCATATTTGTGAAAAAGCTTTTGACGTTTCTGATAATAAAAAAGTACGTGACCATTGTCATCTAACAGGACAGTATCGTGGAGCGGCTCATGATAAGTGTAATTTAAAATTTCACGCTCCGGATTTTATTCCAGATGTTCTTCACAATATCAGAGGATGTGATAGTCACATTATCGTAGAAGCTTTTGGTGATCCTGAAATAAAATCCCTTTTAAAACTTGATAACGTAATCAAGTGTATTCCATATAATTTTGAAAAATATATGTCAGTTACTTTAGGTAAGTTGCGTTTTATTGACAGCCTACAGTTTATGGCAGCATCATTGGGTGAGCTAGTGAAAGGTTGTAGCGAGTTTAATAACCTACGAGACTGTTTTGGAGATAAATTTAATCTATTGACTAAAAAAGGGGTATTTCCGTACGAGTATCTCGACGATTGGAGTAAATATGATGAAACGTCTTTACCTAACAAAGATAAATTTTATTCGCAACTTAAAAATGAAAGCATAACTGATAGCGAGTATAAGTACGCACAAGATATTTGGAAAGAATTTGATTGCAAGACGTTTGGTGATTATCATGATTTGTACTTGAAAACTGACGTGTTATTGCTGGCGGACGTATTTGAAAGTTTTCGAAAAGTGAGCTATAACAATTACGGACTTGATCCTTGCTGGTATTACTCTTCCCCTGGGCTATCTTGGGATGCTCTGTTAAAGTTTAGTAAAGTAAGGTTAGAATTACTGACTGACGTTGATATGTTCAATTTTATCGATAAAGGTATCAGAGGCGGTATTAGCGTTATAACAAAGAAATATTCTGAAGCAAACAACAAATACCTGAAAGAGTACAATCCTAAGCTTCCTTCGAGGTATATAATTTATCTAGATTGTAATAATTTCTACGGTTATTCTATGGCTGAACCAATGCCATTTGGTGGATTTCGTTGGATTACGACTGAACAATTTCTATCGGAGACAGAAAAAAAGATACCCGACGATATTTCGTATTTCGTTGAAGTTGATCTCGATTATCCAACTTCGCTACACAATTTGCACAACGATTATCCTTTCTGTGCGGAATCAATGATAATTAATTATAGTTTGTTATCTCAAGAACAACAAGCGATAGCATCACCAAGACAAAATTCTATGGTAATAAAACTAGTACCAAATTTACTCGATAAGCGAAATTATGTTTTGCATTGCAGAATTTTAAAACAAGCAATAGATGCTGGTCTTGTGTTGAGGAAAGTTCATAGAGTTTTAAAGTTTAATCAGTCACCTTGGATGAAAAGTTATATTAACTTAAACACTTCGAGAAGAGCTGTAGCGAAAACCGATTTTGAAAAAAACTTCTTTAAGCTTATGAACAACTCCGTTTTTGGTAAGACGATGGAAAATATTAGAAAACGAGTAAATATCGAGCTAGTTAATGATATCTACCGCAGGAATAAACTTGTGTCAGACGATGATTTTGTTAGTATGAAAATTTTTAATGAAAATCTTGTCGCGATACAAAGAAGAAAAACAAATCTAAAACTAAAAATGTACGATTTTCATTACAATTTTGTTAAAAATCAGTGGCCGTCAAGTAGACTATTGTTTACTGATACCGACTCGCTCGTGTATGAAATCGAATGCGAGGACGTCAATCAGGATATATACGATAATCGACATCTGTTGGATCTTTCCGATTACCCTCGTGACAGTAAATTTCATGATGACATAAATAAAAAGGTTATTGGTAAGTTCAAGGACGAAATGAACTCGAGCATCATCAAATACTTTATTGGATTGCGCAGTAAAATGTATGCCGTATTGCTAGACAATAATAAAATAACGAAGAAAGCAAAAGGTCTGCCTCGCGATTTTGTTAAAAAGTTTATGAAATTTGATGATTACAAGTACGCACTTGACGGCGGCATTAATTTTATAAGAGCAATGGCTATTCGAACAAATCATCATAAACTCGAAACAGATGTCATTATCAAACGCGGATTGAGTAATTTTGATGACAAACGTTATTGCGAAAATGGAGTAGATATATTTGCATATGGGTATTGTTTTGATGATAGATCTATACTCGATATTATATTCGATGACTAAGTATGAAATTTTATGTAAACAATAAAAATAATGTTTGAAAATTTGACAGTGACAAATAGCTACAATAGCAAGATCAAATATCTAATGATAGACGGCAAACAGTTGACAGTTGAAATTAATAATGAAATATCAGGTATATGTTTCAGCAGCAATAACATTGCTGGTGACAAGCTAAAACTTTCGCTCATCAAATCTGATAACAGCGAGTATTTCAATTACCTTGAACAACTGAGCCAGAAGTTATCAGCAGGATTTAAAAATTTTCATGATCCGATAAGTCAAAAAAAATATACTAAACTTACCATCGATCTCGATCGGTCAAAAGTATATTTTATCGACAAAAAATATCCTCTTAACAAGCCGCAAATAAAAGATTTGTTTGAATGTCGTCGCTGAGTGAGCGGCAAAGTAAAATTCTGTCTCTATTATCGTGATGATGAAATATTTCTAATATCAACGGTTGAAACATTGATAATTGGTGATGAGGTCTAAACTTTCACTTACCTTCTTACTCCAGCGAATAAATCCTACGCGTAATTCGTATTTGTTTGAAGGGGGTAGAGGTCCTGAGCTAGAAATCTCCTAGCTAAAAACTGGAAGTCTTGTTGGGATAGGGATTGGTGGGTCTCCGAGATGGTAATTTGTATTTGTTTGGAGGGTCTCCGAGATGGTAATTTATATTTGTTTGGAGGTGGGTAAAGGTCTTGGATTATATTTGAGGTAGAAATCTCCTAGCTAAAAACTGTAAGTCGTTCTGGGATAGGGATTGGAGGGTCTCCGAGATGGTAATTTATATTTGTTTGGAGGGTGGGGAGAGGTCCTTGAGATAGAAGTCTCCATTTCCCTTACTACTGTCCCAGTCTGATTTTAAGCAGTTTCTCAGTGTATGTAAAATTAGGTTCTTCATCGGGCGTACTAATATGAAGTGTTCATCACTCTGTGGTATCGCTCTTTTGTATATTCCTTGCTTGTATTTATTCTTGTATTCTTCGTTTTCCCTATATCATTTATTTGTATGAGTGCAACTTTGTCCAGACTTTGTACGTGAGGTTTGCAGGAAGCACCAGTTTTTCAAAACTTCAATTTGCTTTTAACTTCTCTATACGTAAGACACATCTTAAACCCCGTCTATTTCATTTACCCAATTAAATTTCAAACTATTTTGAACTACAATAATAATAATAATAATAATAATAATAATAATAATAATAATAATAATAATAATAATAATAATAATAATAATAAATTTGATTTGCGATGAACCTTTGTTACCATTTATATTGATAACGAGTTATAGCTACAAATTTCTTTAAAATTAAACGGATATGAGCAGGAAAAAAAACTAGACGAGTCGAAGGTTTAAATAAAAAACACCAGAGAAAGTCATTTTACTATAACCAGAAGATCCACGTGGAGTTGTACATAGAAAATGTTCACAGAACTTTTAAAAAGACAGATCTGAATGTTTCATGCAAGAACAAACAGACTAAAGCATCTCAGATTGTATCTTAAGTGTTAGACATGTGCTTTGTCGACATCTAATCTGATCCATGAATGCTTTAAGTCATAATTAGAGTGTCTTAAGTCACATGTTTTGTATTAGATGACAATAAATAAATAAATAAATAAATAAATAAATAAATAAATAAATAAATAAATAAATAAATGTGTGTGATTTGGTTTTTTAACGTAGCTTTAACAATTTTTCAGTCATATCATTATGAAGTCAGCAGTGTGGCAGCTAATAGTAATGTCTAACACTGGAGCATCATGCCACAGACATGTAGCATGATGTTCCACCCAGTCATATTTTCCTGAAAACCAGGCCGACTAGTCCTAACACTAACCTCTTAATGCCGAGCACCTAGTGAAGCAGCTGCTAGTACCATTTTTAGAAGTCTTTGGTTTGATTCGGCCAGGGTTCGAACCCGAGACCTCCCGCATCCGAGGCGGACGCTCTAACCACCAGGCCACCGGAGCGATCAAATAAATAAATAAATAGTCTATATTATAAGAAAACATGTGGAACAAACCAAATAAAATTAACTCTTTTTACCAGGATGCGTGTAAAACAACTCTCACAGTTTCATACAGCATACTTTTGAAGAAGTTGGTTAAGATATTTCACACGTGGGTGATTTAGCAACTGCAAAACTGTTGTTCCATCTTTACTTACTTCACAATGGGCTACCAAATACCACGTCGACTTTTGAAAGACAGAATTGTTACCACTCTAAACACAAACCTAAAATCAAAATGCTTTAACCTTTTCGACTAATAAATACCAAAGCCTTCACCTGTTGAGAAGTGTAGACTGAAACGAAAAACATCCTTGCCGCAGTTTATCATTTAACTATACACTTACAGCAGCCTACAACAAGCATTGGTAAACGTAACTGATATTCATGTTTGGCCCACTGTCAACCATGGATGCTGAATAAATAATAAGGTCATCATTCCAGTTTCCTAGAGCCATTTTCCAACTGATTAACCAATGCTATAAACTTTTACACAACAGAATTGTTACACAAGAAATGTTTTTCACGACAAAAACTCGTTACTATTTAGTAAATAGAAGCTTCTGCGAAGTACAATGACTGCGCCTTTGTTGCAACGGCTATTGTGCCTTTGTCACCGGCGATAAGATCGTATTTATGCGCACGTGATTGCTGGGCACCGTAAAGAATTGCTTATGAACCAAAACATGGTCATATTTCTGCTTTAAAAATATCAAAACGGTTAAAACAAAAAAGAGCTAAGGCACATGACTACGCGAATAAATGGTTGAGAGAACTGTGTTTGACAATTCAGTATTTAAATAGACAGGATGGTACCTTTGCTGTATACTCGTCTAGAAACTGGAAACACGGACATTCCCTCCTTAAGTTATACAATCATGACAGCCAAAAGTGAACGATTTCTATTAGGGATCTGATGAACAGGTAACATACGAATAAATATTCATTTTACTTGTGATGGGCGCCAGTGTGCTTATTGTTTAAAGTGTTTGTAACATACAAATGGTGTAACGTTGTCCCTCTTGGTAAAGAGGGATGGTTAATTAGATTTGGCTGTCGTTATCTAGAGGATGACCTCTCTCGATTTTATTGCCCGGTGTGAGTGGATAGATAGAACATCAACAGAGAACTGAGCAAGACTATTGAGAAGAAATAATACAATACGAGTCCCCTTTAGAAAAGAAAATAAAAATTTAATCGATAACAAAAACCTAATAGTGTCAGCTTCAATTCAAACAAAATTACGTTAACAGAATCTCAATAGCAGTGTTCTATTTTGGATTCGTTCATCATGGTAACGAGTGGTGAAAAGAGCACAATGTCCACGCCTGATTTGCATCACCTAGTGTCGCTTTCTGTCTTCGTCTCCGTGTATCACACGTCTTCCCACCTTCACGTGTATACTTTGATCTTCCTTGCTCTTTCTATTCTAAACGCTTCATTTCTTTTCCGGACTGTTCCTGGGAGCTGTTTTCTTGAATGACAAAATTACCACTAAATCTCTATATGTTGCGATGCCCGGGTCAATTCTAAATGAGCTGTAGATGCTGGTCTTTCAAGTTTAACACTGACATGAAGAAAAGGTCGATGTGACCCTTCACAAAGACCTTGCTGGCTTGACTGTAATAAGATTTTAATGCACAATGAATTCAATTTTAAGGTTCCATACTTATTCAAAATTCGACACATTACAAATGGTAAAGAATTCGACGTAGGATAATTACATAAATCCTCACAAGCTGGAAAGGATATTATTAGGAAATAACTATCTGAGTTAACACATCGTTGTAACTCAGGCATACACGGCAACATTACACCTAAACAAATTACGGTACCCAATCAGATCCCTATAAACGAGATCCATTACATTTCCTTAAATATGCATGGTCTACTGTCATAAACCTCAAAACGTGATAATCTGTCAAGTTACTAGTGGAAAGGTTATGTTTACAGTGGACATGATCTACACTGAGTACAGAGCTGTTTCGACTGCATCTTTATTAATTGTCCAACATTGATGATCAAAAAGACGATAGGAAAAGTTTATTCAAAGATGTAACCGTGATAAATTGGATAGGTCATTAGAGCTACTGGGTTATGCCATCAAGGTTCAAATTTCGCATTTTCAAAATTAAGATGACTTGAAAAGGAACTAATCTAACCAAACGAGTTTTCAGTAGTATATATTTAACATTATCGATATGGTTGATCGCACAAAAGTGCAATTCTGCGATGAAACATTTCAAAGAGAATTCATGTTTATGGATGTCTTCCACAGAAAGAATAAAAAAACTGTTATTTTATCAGCAAAGTGTCGATGCTTGGAATGCCTGCCCGTGTGAGAACCTATATGTCTGGAACCCTGCCCTGTCGTTTTAACCTCATACGTTTCTTGAGGCAGCCCATGAGAAAATGGTATACAGCAGGGTTGGTAACACAGTGGCTTTGTAGATCTTAAGTTATGTTTGTAGACTGATCCGTTTGCGCTCCTACACATTTGTATGTACTCTACCAAAGGTCACATTTGCTTTCGAAATTCTGGCGTTGGTTTCATCATCAATGTGGACTGCACGTGACAGTGTGAGCTCAGACAGGTGAACCTGTTCACTGCCACTGTTTTTTTTTTTTTATTTATTTTTTTGGGGGTTTTTTTTGCCATTTACTGGTGCAAGTTGGTGCATCACCTATGCCTTCTTGATACCGATTGTGAGATCAAAATTGTCACAAGATGAAGAGAAATGATCCATACTGTGTTGCATATTAGATCCAGATTTTTCATTCAGGGAACAGTCATCAGCATATATTAGATCACGAACAGTCACTTTCTGTAACTTCGTCACCTCCTATAGTCACCTCAAACTAAAGAGCTTGCCATCAGTCCAGAATTTAATATTGATCCCAGTATTATAGACATGGAGGGCATCGGTAGGCATGGCAGAGAACATTATGCTGAAGAAGGTTGAGGCCAACACAAAGATCTGCTTGACTCCATTGGTGACTGGGAATGTTCAGATGACTCCCTGTCGTCCACGACACGAGCGAGCTGACCATCGTGGAACTGTTGAACCGTCATGATGGATTTCTCTATGCAACCCAATTTTGCCATGATCTTCCAAAGGCCTTTATGGATGAGGGTGTCAAAAGCTTTTGTCAGGTCGATGAATGTCATGTACAGGTTGGAGTTTTGTTTCTGTCATTTCTTCTGGAGTTGACGAACTGCAAACAACATGTATGTTGTCACTTATCCTTTCGTGAAGCCACATCGACTCTCTGGCAGAACGTTGATCAATTTTCATCATACTGTTATCTATATTTAATTTGTATTGTGTGTTGGTTAATGTCCATGATTATATGTTATATATATATCTATATTGTGTGACTGATTTTGGTCAGTAATTGAGTTTAGGGCCTACCTGACTAATGTCTTGTTATTTGGCAAACAACATATTACATAGTTAATAGTTGTCTA
>JAECUM010049846.1:0-21296 GCA_016617855.1 Megalonaias nervosa | reverse complement strand
CCTTTGAGCTTCAAAGGTATAAAGCACAACTGGCTATTTCTTCTCAAAATTACGACTATGCAGTAAATTAAGACGTAAAACAGATTCCCGGATGGGGTCACGTGATCACCTCTCTACAGAACAACGTAAATATGTTACATGACATTTATCACGTACTCTAGTATAGCCTAAGCTAAAGTCAATAATTTTTACTCTAGAAATGAATAAAAAAAAAAAGTTGTTTACATCAAACTTGACACTGGTTCTTAATCTAGGTCAGCAAAAGATACAATGTTTCAAACTACTGGCTGTTTATCAGGTCAAAGAAAACTGAATTAAATTTCTGAAAAATAATAAAATCCAGTAGACAAAATTATCATTGCAATAACATGCAATGGAATAAAATAAAAATAAAAAGAATTAAAACTAACACACAAACAATTTAATTACATATACATAACAATATCAATTACTGAATGCAGGAATTTTATTTAATGCATATATTAACAAACACTGCGTCAAGAGTATGTGGAACGAAGCTAATGATTAATGATATAAATTATCAACAGACAACATCACTACGGGTGAGATAGAGGATAGTTGTTTCTTTCGAGTAAATAACATATATTTCATAGAATGAGTGAAAAGCTTTTGTATTATACACTTGCTGCTAAGAAGCCACAAGTGAAAATACTAGTTTTTCACGCACTCGATAAATAGCTGTTATTTAAATTTTCTTTTCATGTCATGTTCA
The DNA here is from genome assembly GCA_016617855.1 of Megalonaias nervosa. NCBI lineage: Eukaryota > Metazoa > Mollusca > Bivalvia > Unionida > Unionidae > Megalonaias > Megalonaias nervosa. The sequence goes on along the minus strand of JAECUM010049846.1, from coordinate 20,563 downwards.
AAGATATTGGCTATCTACATTACTAGGGTTATTCAGAAAGGTGTCAGTATTAGTGCGCTGTACAACAATGTTTTTATTAGAAAAACACTTGTTACGACTCCGTGGTCATAAACTAATAACAGAAAGAAGCAAAACCAACAGTTTTAAAATTTAACAAAAAATAATTTAATTATCAATTATAAAATTAAAATATAAGAGGAACTTACAGGATTATAAATTGAATCCAAAATAATCTTCAAACTCTATTCAAGTGCAAAAGAGCGGAATGATCCGAATGAATTTCAGATCCTCGAATGATGTATCACAGCAGCATTGTCTAGAACTCCCTTGAATAATTCACAATAGATCCAGAATAATGTCCTAGTCCAGCGAGCACATTGTATTTCCAATGAATAATCCTAGCAAATGTCTCTTCTCAAATTATCTAAACATAACATTATTCACATCTGCGGAATACTTTTAACATATGAAACTAGAATCCGAAATAGAAATGAATCCAAAATAGGAATGAATTAATTGCTCAGTTCTCTCTTCAAATACATCTATAAGTGTCTGTTATGACTATGTGTCGCAATATATCACACGTGGGCAAACCCTGCAGCTAAATCTATATTTCACAATATCTATTCATGTGACGTAATCCATCCAATGTAAAATAACTTAATTATTCTAGGAGCCCACCTGACCACACCAGCCAATGAGAAATTACCCCAAACATGTCAACAGATTTTCTTATTAAAAACTTGACAACATAACATTTATAAATCCAAAGCAATCTACATGAACTGTAGTATCGTAAAATAGAATCTATACCTGTATACAAAATCAACTATGTTATGTTATCTTTGTAAATAATCACTGCAATTTACAGTCAAGAACAAAATTTACAAATCACATAGAAGCAATCATGTACCATGAGTTATAAACAAATGTAGATATAATTTAATACAGTACATTAGTGCATCCCCCAAAGTGAACACTTTCTCGCAGTAATCGGATCATCCAATTATTACATGCCATTTTGTATTAACTTTTTGGTATGTTGTTCATAAACTAGCAACTGCACTTATAACAGTATGGCGGCTTTCAAATCGTCGGCCCCTCAGCAAATCTTGGATAACGGGATTTAGCCAAAAATCGCTTGTACCGAAATCGTGTCTGTATGGAGGACGTGACAAAGTTTAAATGCTGTCCTCTATCAGAGAGTCTGTCACGATGGCAGATTTATGCAGAGGTAGGTTGTCATAGAGGATATGATACATCGGGGTCATGTTTGTGAGCTGATGGTCCACAACTTTTGGCAATAATTTTGGAGGCAAAAAATGTCCAGTGACACTAGCAGAGTCAAGACAGGCATCTATGCTACCGGGCCATTTGCACGTAATGCATATCACGCTCTCGATATTCCGAATACGGCGAGCGATTTGTGGTTTCCGTTAGTTTTGTCCGATCCATGTTTTATTACTTTCTCTCGGGTTCAAGAAAGTTATTCTGTGTTTTATTATCTCAATCTCATTCATTCATTTCTGGTCACTCATTTCGTATTTAGCGAGAAGCTGTTAGGCGATATCATCCCTACTCTGTTTTTTATCAGTCGTCAACAAATTCGGAACTCATCTTGTACAGACCTTTATGAGCTTCAACAGAAACTTCTGTTTATTAAAAGATGTTAATGAATTAATGCCTTTGATAATAAAAATAGCTTCTACTGTGTACTGTACATCATCATCAATTTCCCCTTTACAGCAGCCACCTTTCCTTCACCAATCGCAGACAGCAGTCGTAAAGCAGGTGAGTTATCTCCCGTGGATTCGAAACCATCTTTAAAACGACGAAATCACTTCATGATTATAGAATATGACATTCTAAGCTGGTATTTTTATCATACGGAAAGTACGGACAGAGCGCCCGTATTTTAGATTATGCTCTTTGCACAGTATCAGAACTATTTTCTTTTTCGACATTTTTACGTCATTGTCAATTACATATATGATATCATGCGCATATATTTATAAGTGGTCGACGTATTTCACGTGCAGCTGCTGATCATGTTAGAAAACGTAATTGTATGTAATGATATGTATTCAATTTATTGACTGATTCAAAGAAACAAGAAAGCATTAGCAAAGTATTCAGAACATTTAAGTACCTCTTTATATAATAGATTTAAGATGAAAAGTCTCACCGAAAAGTAAGCTGTTAAAGTTCTGTTTTGCTTTGTGCAACAGATGGTTATAAATTAATTGACATTTCCATAAAAATCAATCAACTAGTTTCCAGAATAGCATTATTAAGAAAACAAACACAAGTGGCTTATATGTAATTTTTTTTTTCAATAGTGCGCAATACAATATTAAATACGTACGTGAAGGCTGTGTTATAGTAAAAAAAAATGCCATTTTTAACGTTCTAAATGGTTTCAATATTCATTTTTTAAAAATTAACAAAAAAATGACAAAAAGGTAAAGAAGAGTTTGTAAAAACGTAAGAAACTTCAGAGCGTGTATCCAACATCCAGTGTAGACTTTAATATTTTAAACACTTTCGATGTCATTGCGACTAAGTAGTTCCTATAGCTGTAGTAAAAATAAAATAATTCATAATTCTCTGCAGTGAATTATCCATTTTTTTTTTTCATCTGTAAAATTCGACCAGTTCACCGAGTAACATAAATATAAATTATATAAATTGGTCTTGCTTCAGCTGCAAAGTGGAGTCAAGGCACATGCACTTATATGCTTGCCTGAACCGGCAAAAGTCGAAACAATTACACCGCTCATACAACTACATGTATACTGGGGCAGGCATGTAGATACGGCACGATGTGAGTTGAAATGGGAGGGGTTTCTATCCACCTTGCTGGGTGTAATCATCCTTTACTAAGGCTGTAATGCTGGACGTAATCATCCTATATTAAGACTATAATGCTAGTTGTAATCATCCTTTATTAAGACTATTGTAATCTGGATGTAATCATCCTTTATTAAGACTGTTGTAATGCTGGATGTAATCATCCTTTATTAAGACTGTAATAATGTTGGATGTAATCATCCTTTGTTGAGTCTGTTATAATGTTGGATGTAATCATCCTTTATTAAGACTGTAATACTGCAGCTGCAGTTTCACTATATTGATAGCATCGTGTTCTGGCGTTTACTCAATATCCTAGCCAATAAAAAAGTGAATATTTTTTCCACTGATCAAAATCCCATTATGTTGGTCATCTGATAGTCAAAAACGTATCCATATCAAGCGTGATGCAAGACCTCCTTTTCCCTGGAAACAGGCCATTTCTTCGTTTATTCTAACAGTAAAGTATTTAATGATGTGCAGATCGTTGATAGGATGGTAGTTCATCTAGAACGTAAAGAAAATTGACACATCCCCAAGAGCCAGGATTGATCTGAACGATGGAACGCGAATATTAGCTTTATGCAGAAAGGCTGCATCCATCACTACATGACCGCAGTGTCAGAATGAAAGAGTAACTGGTAACTAAAACTAGACCAGTTATATCCTGCAGAACCGTTGCATCTATTTTTTTTCATGACCGTAGTGTCAGACTCGAGGAACTATTTATAACTTAAAAGCCCATTACAGTAAATCGTGCCTAAAAACACAACAAAATCCACCCCCACCCCCTCAATTTGGCAAGGAAAGCAAAAATTCTTCACAGTTTCTGCACATGTCTTCTTGTCTAGCTATACACTTGAAAATAGTGTGATGAATAAATAAATGTTTCAAAAATATTACAGTAATCGTGATTACAAAGGCGAAAATAATTTGTTTTGTATAGAAGGCATCCTTTGCAAGGACTCAGAGCAACCATCCACCCACCCCGCCTCAAAATACATACTTATAAATAGAAAACAACAAAGAGATAAGTACAAAGAAAATTATAATAATTAAAACTTATATGTTTTGTTCTCTAGAACTGATAAAGTGTATCTATAAGCAATTAAATATAAATTCAACTAATGTGTATATAAAAACAAGTAATCAAAAGACACAGGAAAGAGTGGACCCGTCCTAATTGATAATATCAAAAGCTTAATTGTGCATGCCATTTGGTCTAATATCCATGAATTCTGTCATTACCAAACACACAATATAGCATATCTTTAACCGTTCTGGGCCTGCCCAGTGTTATAAAGAGATAGTTGCAATCTAAAATTGCATAAATAAACTATTATTTTAAATACGGGGGGAAAAAGCAAACACAACTTAAATCATGTTTAAGTGCATACATAAATAATAATAATAATAATAATAATAATACATTTAACACGAGATTCCAGCACGTAACAGCGAACATAAGTTGTTGCCAGCTATTTGTGCTACAAATTACAGACTTAACAAAACAAGCTGATCAAGAACCTTATAACAGGGGCGCTCATAAAAGTCTGCTATCACTAACGTCTTAGATTAAGACTAACGGACTTGGAATCTGATGCTCTAGCGACTGTGCTAACAAAATACTACTTTAAGTTATTCCATTCAAAAGATGGATAAACAAATAAAGATACGATTATCACAGAATACTGCGTCTAAATATACAGAACAGTGGCTGAATGTTGTGGGCAAATACGTTAATGTATCAGATGGATGGTGTTTATGACTGAATATTTAACATTGCGCATATATAGGCATTATCGCTTTTGATAGGACTTATACATATATAGGTCTAAAAAAATATAAAGATGGTAGATTGTTGTGAAATAAGCTTAAAACATACTTATTGAATACCTCAATCGTCAAACAAAATATAAGTTAGATATTTCTAGTTACCGGTTTCATAAATCTCTGGCAAAGCTAGGGGACACTGGAAAAATAAAATAAAACTGCACATTTCATCAATTTATGAAGCATAAATCCATTCTATAATATAAGTAAATATATTTGCTATAATTATTTAAACCACTGGAATTTAATCTGTATAAAATGTTTAGTACATTGAAACGTAAGTATTATTTAAGACGTCTATGTACATGTTGCACGGCATGATCGCAAAATTCGTTCATGGACAATCTTGAATTTGCTTGGAAAAATGTTTGATTCATACCTCAAATTTTTTTCACCTCCTCCTAATCTACATATTTTCTCCTAATGTATGTTAATAAAGGATTGACTTTGTCTGGCGTCGTTTCGGAATAACAGCTACAGTGTGTATCCCTATTACGGTATGCTCTTTTACAAGGATTAAAGCATATACGTATGTACAACTATTCTGCATGTCAATAATTCTTCCTTTCTAGGTCCTGGGCGACAGTATGGAGGGAATTTCATAGCAACTCAGAATTTCTGCACCTGATATACATGCTAAAACACGTGACATCATGTAAGTTTGGGAGGGGTGCATCTTGAAGAGTACAACAACCATCACAAAGAAGGATACGGTATTTCATATATCACGCACCACAGACTTGGTTTAAATTTGTATTTTATGTTATTTCTAAAACACTGTACATGTACATGCTAGAATATACAGGCTAGATGTTGGTGTACAGTTTTATTGGCACCACACGCTCACAAGAAAGGAAGGTCACTCTGACTTTCATTTAACAACTTATTGTCATTGGTTATGTTTTCCATTTATCTCATGTTCACATACGTTTTATTTGTACCATGTAAATATACTGTTGTACCCAGAATCATGAAACAGTGTCTAAGTTTGTGCTCTAAGTTTATTTTTTCAAACGGCTCTCATACTAGAATTATCAAAAAATGTATGTTTCACTGGCTTGAATTAGGTTTTGGGATTAGCTTATAACTACATACCTTTTTGCATCCTGTATATATATACCCTAATTCAGGAAATGATGAGACTTTTTGAGGGTATGCATCTTGATGAGTACTGTAACCCGAATACAATAGAAGGTCACTGTGATCCATATTTACTACATCACTGACTTTGGTTAAATTTTATATTTCAACTGTTAATGCTGCAATTGTTAAACGAAATGCCGGTATTAGACCAATACCAGTACAAAAAGGTCACTGTGACATAAATTGAAAATTCTGATGGCTTAGGTAAAGACTTTCTTTTTGTTCATACCCTCATTGACTGTTTTCATGCTACGTACATATTATCCAAATTAAATTCTCGAAACTTGGCGAGGGATGCATGTTGATGAGCACGCTTCCCCCATAGCATAAATATGTCATTGTGGAGCATATTTTACATTTCGTTGACTTGGATTAAATTTGGTATCTGATATTGATATCTAAATCACTATCGATGGTAGCATCATTTTGCTTCGTGACTGCAGACTCTACTAAAATGGGCTTTCTAACAACACTCTACAGCATCACTGTCTCCATAGGCTGAAATTCGACAGGGCACTTAATAGTGGACCTAACGTTCTAAACTGTTCTTGTGGCATTCTTCTATTATAATCAGTGTCGGGGACAATTAAAACACATGCACAAATAAGATCTTCACCAATGAAAGGAACCACTGTCTATGCCTCAAAGTAACCTAAATACGGAAGAGTCTTTTAGACTGAACAATAAACAAATAATCTGAACCCCTCTAGGTCACTTATCGGAAGGCAGGGGACAAGAAAATCCTAAAATCCTTCAGATACAGTGGTAACCAAGGAGTCGCTATCTATGAAACCTTCCCAAAAAATACAACATTCGTCTCATTTGAACTGGCAGCCACGTGTTCCAACAGACTGCTTTGTTGTTTTGGCCTATCAAACGTGTATTTTATTTTCTGTTCTGTATAGTAAAAGAATAATTTTGAACTATTTTCTTATAACAAATGTAAACAGTATGTTAATATAATTAAATTCATAACAGAGCCACGAAGGAATTTTGGTACATTCTTTACTCACGGAAACTACCGAAGTGTCTGTGCACTGAAATAGTACAGTGGTAGTCTTACATATATTTAATTTGCGTTGTTTGTTAGGTCTTTTTATTCATTATATGTTATGGGTTATATAAAATTGTATTTTGTCGCTGACCTTGTCCAAAATGATATTCATTTTCTTCCTGAGCAGAATCATTGACTTTGGTTGTGTAAAGAAAACAGGTTTATCTCAATCTGAGTCCAGAACATTGGAAATTCACCATAGAAATATAGTGAAGTTAGACAGGGAAAGCTTGGATTATATTATTATGATTCAACAAAAGACTGTTGGAACATCATTACAATTCAATTAATTGGTACATTAGTACATAAGAGACTACCAACTATTACTGTCCGTACCACTGGAAATAAAATACCGAGATAATAGAGTTTACCGGTAACGTAAGGGTCGACTAATGACGCCAGCGCTTTTGCTGTGGATTGTTCCAGTGCCGGTGGAGGAGAATACCCTCATAGTCGTGCCGATAATAGACCAGGTTTTTGCCACTTTCATTTCAACACATTATTTTGGCCTGAACCTCAGGTTAAACGTGGGGTGAGATCACCAGTCCACCAGGATAAATCGGTTAATAACAGGAAATGTCCAGAGCAATATCAAGAACAGATTCAGTTTCCAAATGTCGCCATACAAAACAAAAGGAAACATATTCTCTTATGTCTTTCACACTTTCAAACATGTTGACAAGCACGATTTTTAAACCTGCTGCCTTCCTTTTGGAAAAATGCAATCTCAGTTACAACCAGCAGTGTGAGATCTGATCTTAACAGGAGCTGGAACAAGTTAACCTGAAACTGACTACGATTTATGATCATTGAAACAAGTGATGGGGGATAGCCATTCGTAATTACGAAAGCACTCCCGAGTTAAACTGGAGAGCCAAAAGAATGTTTACAAGCTTAGATTAGGTCAATTACTTGTAAGAAAAGGTCAATCTAATAATCAGCCTCAAAACAAAACTTTTGTCTCTAAATAATAAGCCTGCATTGTTAAACAGCACCTTCCCATCCTAGGTTTAATCATCTGAGATGCATCTCCTTTTGTTGATTCCTCTAAAGGGCGTTAACGTGTACTTAACAAGTAATATATACAAATTTCTGGGCTTTGGTAAAACATGAAAATTAAATGAGGTAGATTAAAATACATTACAGTCCATATATAAGTCAAATTTAGCAGATTTGACAAGGCAGCCGAAACGAACATTTTATTTACTAACATAATCTGGTTGTCGGAAATACAATACCAACAATTTCTAGCATTTTCTGAAGGCGTGAAGAAACCATTGTTTATGATTCCTTTATTGACGCCTACAGGGAGCGAAAAAGTGTCATTGGAGATTTCGATGTCAGCATAATACCCAAAGACACTGAATAAATACCGTATATCCACATATCATTAGTGAGAATGAGAGACAGACAGATCGTGTGTGTCTAAGCTGAACTGGAACTCCTTTATTAAATCAGTACGGAACATGACATGTAATGTGCATGTAATGTAATTTCACAAACTGGTCGCTTTCATTTCCAGAAATGGAAACAACACATTGTCCAAATACTTATTTACCGTAAACATTATTCAACAAAGAACTATACTACAGACTTCAGCCGTAACACAAATTCAAGAAAAAGTTCAATATTAAATTCGCGAACGCTAAAGATTGTAATAAAGCTTTCACTCTCGGGGAACTACACTATATGAATGATTGAGCCAATCACACTTACGCAGGACCAGAATATCTCCACTCTCAACGTTGGAAACACTTACATGATGTAGCGCTCAATACTTTGCAAAACATATTGAATAAATTGTGGAAAACTATTGACTCTCCGCCTTCAAACCAACTATCATCCCATTATACTCACAAACTATTATTGCATACCCATTGAAAGAATGCTAGTGACAGACGTATATGGTATATAGAATCTAACAAAATGAAACCATAAAATTTCAATGCGGATTCAGGCACTAGAGAACAACAGTTGATCACCTTGTCTTTTAGCTTGATAGAGAAAAGAAGTAACGTTTATTAACCTTCTATTTTGGCTTGCAGAACATTTATGACACCACTGATAAGTATGGCGTAATAGATATCATGATTAGGCCAAGGTGTTGTAAACCTATCTTTACATCCAATAGTTTAGAAAAATATACATTTTCAAAGTTAAATGAAGCACAACCCTTTCTTAACTCAATGCTAAAGATGAACTTAATACAGCATGTTGTCAGACTCCTTTTTCAAGATCAAAATTAATAACAGTTTAGTCCATAAACTGACTGCCCATTATATATGAATGACATTTAGATCTGGCAACGATCAAATTACACGTATACTGTTAAACGTCACAGAAGGATATCCTTAGGCAGTGTTCAGAAATGGTCTGAAGAAAATGGGTTCAAATTTTCAAATATAAAACTGTACGCATCTTTGCATATGACATAAATCGAAAATGAGCCGAAACTCTGACTTGTCACACGTATGGAGAAGACAAGCTAATAGGACTTATTTATGACTGTAAAATAACTTTTCTTCCACATATTTGATACGACCCGGGGTAAATTCCTGGATTGAGTACGAGTAGTGTGACCCACAGACTGGGAAGCAGATCGGAATGATATGCTTCTTGTGTACTGTGCTGAATTATGGAAAGATTTACACTTGACTGTGTCTCGATTATGTACGGATCAGATCTCAAATCTTAGGTGCCGATACATCATCATGTACATAGTCATAGACTTGCATCATTTGGGTCTGTTCAGAACTTTACTTTCAGAAACTCTTTATGTTGCGGAGGATAATTCATCACTGTTTCCCAGATGAACGAAACCGGCACTTTAAGCTATCCTCTAATCAATATAGCCCATCATATGATGTTGTCTTTAGTCCCAAATACCAACACTTCTCCGATTGGAAGCCAAAGTTCATTGCAACTTTTGCATAATGAATTGGTTCTCACCTAAAAACTGCAACAACCAGTCTTGACCATACAGCAAGATTTTGATCCACCAATTACCACCTTGGTCATTATAACCTTCGAAACTTGCATGGATTCTTTTACCAACTCCAACCTTTTTCAAAGTACGTTCAATGAAATCAGAGTCACCCACAGCATTCGTACATTTCTGCATACAGGTAGTAAGAAAAATGGATATAAGATAGCAACTGTTTTGCAACTATAAAACCACAATATCGTGCGGGTTTTTAAGTAAAGCGTCCGTTTTTACCCTACCCCACCCCACCCCCAAATGACAGCCATACTCAGATCTTTGAACTTTGTCGGAACCTCTCAAATTAAATTCCTTCACTTTTTTTATTCTTTCGCGACTCTCAAATCTTTACAACCTTTATCTTTGCAACCTTTAAATGTTTCAATCTGCTAATATCCCAAAACATGATTGACGCTTAGATTATGGAAAATAAATACTACGTAACAGCAGTCGGCATATTAACATTGGTATCAGCTGTTATGAAAGGTGAAATAGATCTAACCCGTTTTTAATGTAAGATTCCGTGTGGAGAGGATAATAAATTGGAAATGATTTTGTTATTGAATTGATGAAACGAGTTGAAGACTTTCCAGATTTGCAAGGACATTTTTCAATGAGTTTCATAAATTTAATACTAAATCATTACTCGTTTGAGATTTTGTTTATCACATAGGTTTTACTTTAGGGGAAATAGTTTAGATAGAAAGAAGAAATCGTGACGGCATTTCATTTAATTCTAGCTCAAACGTTGCACATTTCATTTACTGAGAATAGAAATAGTTCCAGTTTAAGCAATAATGTACAATTCAACAATACAGAACTCTGAAACATCCCTATGCGATATCAGATGGTGTACTCCGGTCAGATAAGCTGCAGTATTTCCACGAATGTCCACGAGAACGTTTCATCCTAAAGATGTGGGCATCCACCAAAGATGCGGTTTTGTATATGGATGCAGAAATTGCGCAAGAACTACTATAGAGATGTTGCCGAGAATGGAGAATTATTTATATGCCAGTGCTAAGCTGCATACATATGACTGTACTGAATTCCAGATTTAATGTTTTGTGACGTGATATTTGCATTATTTGATTCGGAAGAATGTTGTGACTGAATACCTTTCTGTCACATGAGAGACTAGCATTTGTCGACATTCTCTGCGTAAGAGAGGTGAGACTTTTACTCCTATAGGTTGACTTTAAACCATGCTTGACATGGTGGGGGTTGCAAGATTCATACCGCGTGGTAACGGCAGTGTTATTGGGTCTGTCTGGATTATGATAGGCTGCCTGTCGTTTGTATACATAGACTCTGTATGCTTGTAAAACATTTTCCACTCTTCATCATTGTCAGTTTAACTAATCTAAGTGGACTTACTCATGTTCTAGCTTTATTTTCGCATTGGAAAAATTACGTGTATAGCAAATGATTCATATTCCAACATATGTAACCACTGCTGGGCATTTTTGCAATAATCATCCACTGATCTTCCTGATCTTCTATCGGTTACCAATGCTATCGTCTACCATATTGCTAATAATTATAGTAAAATAAAGTCGTAGCCAATCAATGATTAAAATAAACTGCACAAGGATTTCAATGCATTTCTTTAGACAAATCAGATTCACAGAAAGTGATATGTTAACTTGTTAATATATCCAACACAATAACACACATTGTTATGTAAAGTGTACCAAGTATGTGATAATCTTCAAAACTTATAAATAACGGTTTCTTATGCATACTTAGCAAATCATGTAGAATGAATACTCCACAAACAAACTTAGGAACATCAAAATACAAATAAATCGCACAGCTGAGGTGGTATTGTGCCTAAGGTGTATAGGACACACATAAAAAGCACGTATACCTTTTAAGTGTAAACCTCAACCACAGTGCATACCTTGCCAGCGTTGACTGACAGTGGAATACATTTCTGTTGAATGTATAGATTTCCCCTCTGTGAAAGTGACATCGTTTTCAATGTCATATCAATTAAGAAGCTTTTGGATGATCTAGAACCAGAGAACATCAGGGATTGTGGTTTATGTAAAAATTTTCACTTAATAATTTAAGTATTGTTTGCCTTTACATTGTGTCTCGTATACCTATCAACCAATGTTAGCATATATACTTTTATAGTTTGTCTTAAAAGACTAACGTTTAAGTTGTTTTAAAAGGGTTAATCTTCTATCTTGTTTTACACTGAAAGTTTTAGAACGTAACTTTAATAAAAGCAATAGTTCAAGGATTCTAGAAAAGTGACGTCAAGCCGTATACAAACATACTGTCGCTGAACGTAACCAATCTGGTTTTTCGATATCATTTTATTTGGCTTGATGAACGATATAAAATTAATATATTGCATTGCATGTGAAATTTGAATTCATGGACCGATCATGATTAGAATATGAAGAAAGCAGATGAAAGAACGGATAATAATGCACCCTATCGTTTCTTTACATGCAGAATGATGATATGTTCAAGAATTGTAAATGTAATTAAGGTTAAATGTTTATATTGTTACGTGTCTAGGCTCATACAAAAGTAACAAGAAAAGAGTGAAGCCAACAAGCTTTTATAAATTTTAACAAATAATTTATTTCCCTAGATAAATAAGGTAAAAATTAGAAAAAGGACTTAAGGTTTATGAATCTAATCCAAAATTAATCCAAGAATTAAAAACATATAAATCCTATCAAATAAAAGTCCTAAGTGAATCATCACAGTGCGAATCACGATGAAATTACAAGATGGAAGGCGATGACGTTTTTGATGGTCTGCTTTGTCTTGATGTGTCAAAAGTTCCTTGTTGAATCACAAAGAAATACTATTCCAGTTTAGAATTTCTGAATAAATTTTGATAAATGCCTTTGTCCAAGAATTCTGATGAGGAGCACTTATATGTATGTTTTCCAGAGAAATGAATTATTAATTTAGAAAAATAAAAATATTCAACTCAAACTGGTCGCAACAAAACACCTTTGAGCTTCAAAGGTATAAAGCACAACTGGCTATTTCTTCTCAAAATTACGACTATGCAGTAAATTAAGACGTAAAACAGATTCCCGGATGGGGTCACGTGATCACCTCTCTACAGAACAACGTAAATATGTTACATGACATTTATCACGTACTCTAGTATAGCCTAAGCTAAAGTCAATAATTTTTACTCTAGAAATGAATAAAAAAAAAAAGTTGTTTACATCAAACTTGACACTGGTTCTTAATCTAGGTCAGCAAAAGATACAATGTTTCAAACTACTGGCTGTTTATCAGGTCAAAGAAAACTGAATTAAATTTCTGAAAAATAATAAAATCCAGTAGACAAAATTATCATTGCAATAACATGCAATGGAATAAAATAAAAATAAAAAGAATTAAAACTAACACACAAACAATTTAATTACATATACATAACAATATCAATTACTGAATGCAGGAATTTTATTTAATGCATATATTAACAAACACTGCGTCAAGAGTATGTGGAACGAAGCTAATGATTAATGATATAAATTATCAACAGACAACATCACTACGGGTGAGATAGAGGATAGTTGTTTCTTTCGAGTAAATAACATATATTTCATAGAATGAGTGAAAAGCTTTTGTATTATACACTTGCTGCTAAGAAGCCACAAGTGAAAATACTAGTTTTTCACGCACTCGATAAATAGCTGTTATTTAAATTTTCTTTTCATGTCATGTTCAAAGATATTGGCTATCTACATTACTAGGGTTATTCAGAAAGGTGTCAGTATTAGTGCGCTGTACAACAATGTTTTTATTAGAAAAACACTTGTTACGACTCCGTGGTCATAAACTAATAACAGAAAGAAGCAAAACCAACAGTTTTAAAATTTAACAAAAAATAATTTAATTATCAATTATAAAATTAAAATATAAGAGGAACTTACAGGATTATAAATTGAATCCAAAATAATCTTCAAACTCTATTCAAGTGCAAAAGAACGGAATGATCCGAATGAATTTCAGATCCTCGAATGATGTATCACAGCAGCATTGTCTAGAACTCCCTTGAATAATTCACAATAGATCCAGAATAATGTCCTAGTCCAGCGAGCACATTGTATTTCCAATGAATAATCCTAACAAATGTCTCTTCTCAAATTATCTAAACATAACATTATTCACATCTGCGGAATACTTTTAACATATGAAACTAGAATCCGAAATAGAATTGAATCCAAAATAGGAATGAATTAATTGCTCAGTTCTCTCTTCAAATACATCTATAAGTGTCTATTATGACTATGTGTCGCAATATATCACACGTGGGCAAACCCTGCAGCTAAATCTATATTTCACAATATCTATTCATGTGACGTAATCCATCCAATGTAAAATAACTTAATTATTCTAGGAGCCCACCTGACCACACCAGCCAATGAGAAATTACCCCAAACATGTCAACAGATTTTCTTATTAAAAACTTGACAACATAACATTTATAAATCCAAAGCAATCTACATGAACTGTAGTATCGTAAAATAGAATCTATACCTGTATACAAAATCAACTATGTTATGTTATCTTTGTAAATAATCACTGCAATTTACAGTCAAGAACAAAATTTACAAATCACATAGAAGCAATCATGTACCATGAGTTATAAACAAATGTAGATATAATTTAATACAGTACATTAGTGCATCCCCCAAAGTGAACACTTTCTCGCAGTAATCGGATCATCCAATTATTACATGCCATTTTGTATTAACTTTTTGGTATGTTGTTCATAAACTAGCAACTGCACTTATAACAGTATGGCGGCTTTCAAATCGTCGGCCCCTCAGCAAATCTTGGATAACGGGATTTAGCCAAAAATCGCTTGTACCGAAATCGTGTCTGTATGGAGGACGTGACAAAGTTTAAATGCTGTCCTCTATCAGAGAGTCTGTCACGATGGCAGATTTATGCAGAGGTAGGTTGTCATAGAGGATATGATACATCGGGGTCATGTTTGTGAGCTGATGGTCCACAACTTTTGGCAATAATTTTGGAGGCAAAAAATGTCCAGTGACACTAGCAGAGTCAAGACAGGCATCTATGCTACCGGGCCATTTGCACGTAATGCATATCACGCTCTCGATATTCCGAATACGGCGAGCGATTTGTGGTTTCCGTTAGTTTTGTCCGATCCATGTTTTATTACTTTCTCTCGGGTTCAAGAAAGTTATTCTGTGTTTTATTATCTCAATCTCATTCATTCATTTCTGGTCACTCATTTCGTATTTAGCGAGAAGCTGTTAGGCGATATCATCCCTACTCTGTTTTTTATCAGTCGTCAACAAATTCGGAACTCATCTTGCACAGACCTTTATGAGCTTCAACAGAAACTTCTGTTTATTAAAAGATGTTAATGAATTAATGCCTTTGATAATAAAAATAGCTTCTACTGTGTACTGTACATCATCATCAATTTCCCCTTTACAGCAGCCACCTTTCCTTCACCAATCGCAGACAGCAGTCGTAAAGCAGGTGAGTTATCTCCCGTGGATTCGAAACCATCTTTAAAACGACGAAATCACTTCATGATTATAGAATATGACATTCTAAGCTGGTATTTTTATCATACGGAAAGTACGGACAGAGCGCCCGTATTTTAGATTATGCTCTTTGCACAGTATCAGAACTATTTTCTTTTTCGACATTTTTACGTCATTGTCAATTACATATATGATATCATGCGCATATATTTATAAGTGGTCGACGTATTTCACGTGCAGCTGCTGATCATGTTAGAAAACGTAATTGTATGTAATGATATGTATTCAATTTATTGACTGATTCAAAGAAACAAGAAAGCATTAGCAAAGTATTCAGAACATTTAAGTACCTCTTTATATAATAGATTTAAGATGAAAAGTCTCACCGAAAAGTAAGCTGTTAAAGTTCTGTTTTGCTTTGTGCAACAGATGGTTATAAATTAATTGACATTTCCATAAAAATCAATCAACTAGTTTCCAGAATAGCATTATTAAGAAAACAAACACAAGTGGCTTATATGTAATTTTTTTTTTCAATAGTGCGCAATACAATATTAAATACGTACGTGAAGGCTGTGTTATAGTAAAAAAAAATGCCATTTTTAACGTTCTAAATGGTTTCAATATTCATTTTTTAAAAATTAACAAAAAAATGACAAAAAGGTAAAGAAGAGTTTGTAAAAACGTAAGAAACTTCAGAGCGTGTATCCAACATCCAGTGTAGACTTTAATATTTTAAACACTTTCGATGTCATTGCGACTAAGTAGTTCCTATAGCTGTAGTAAAAATAAAATAATTCATAATTCTCTGCAGTGAATTATCCATTTTTTTTTTTTCATCTGTAAAATTCGACCAGTTCACCGAGTAACATAAATATAAATTATATAAATTGGTCTTGCTTCAGCTGCAAAGTGGAGTCAAGGCACATGCACTTATATGCTTGCCTGAACCGGCAAAAGTCGAAACAATTACACCGCTCATACAACTACATGTATACTGGGGCAGGCATGTAGATACGGCACGATGTGAGTTGAAATGGGAGGGGTTTCTATCCACCTTGCTGGGTGTAATCATCCTTTACTAAGGCTGTAATGCTGGACGTAATCATCCTATATTAAGACTATAATGCTAGTTGTAATCATCCTTTATTAAGACTATTGTAATCTGGATGTAATCATCCTTTATTAAGACTGTTGTAATGCTGGATGTAATCATCCTTTATTAAGACTAATAATGTTGGATGTAATCATCCTTTGTTGAGTCTGTTATAATGTTGGATGTAATCATCCTTTATTAAGACTGTAATACTGCAGCTGCAGTTTCACTATATTGATAGCATCGTGTTCTGGCGTTTACTCAATATCCTAGCCAATAAAAAAGTGAATATTTTTTCCACTGATCAAAATCCCATTATGTTGGTCATCTGATAGTCAAAAACGTATCCATATCAAGCGTGATGCAAGACCTCCTTTTCCCTGGAAACAGGCCATTTCTTCGTTTATTCTAACAGTAAAGTATTTAATGATGTGCAGATCGTTGATAGGATGGTAGTTCATCTAGAACGTAAAGAAAATTGACACATCCCCAAGAGCCAGGATTGATCTGAACGATGGAACGCGAATATTAGCTTTATGCAGAAAGGCTGCATCCATCACTACATGACCGCAGTGTCAGAATGAAAGAGTAACTGGTAACTAAAACTAGACCAGTTATATCCTGCAGAACCGTTGCATCTATTTTTTTTCATGACCGTAGTGTCAGACTCGAGGAACTATTTATAACTTAAAAGCCCATTACAGTAAATCGTGCCTAAAAACACAACAAAATCCACCCCCCCCTCAATTTGGCAAGGAAAGCAAAAATTCTTCAGTTTCTGCACATGTCTTCTTGTCTAGCTATACACTTGAAAATAGTGTGATGAATAAATAAATGTTTCAAAAATATTACAGTAATCGTGATTACAAAGGCGAAAATAATTTGTTTTGTATAGAAGGCATCCTTTGCAAGGACTCAGAGCAAAAATCCACCCACCCCGCCTCAAAATACATACTTATAAATAGAAAACAACAAAGAGATAAGTACAAAGAAAATTATAATAATTAAAACTTATATGTTTTGTTCTCTAGAACTGATAAAGTGTATCTATAAGCAATTAAATATAAATTCAACTAATGTGTATATAAAAACAAGTAATCAAAAGACACAGGAAAGAGTGGACCCGTCCTAATTGATAATATCAAAAGCTTAATTGTGCATGCCATTTGGTCTAATATCCATGAATTCTGTCATTACCAAACACACAATATAGCATATCTTTAACCGTTCTGGGCCTGCCCAGTGTTATAAAGAGATAGTTGCAATCTAAAATTGCATAAATAAACTATTATTTTAAATACGGGGGGAAAAAGCAAACACAACTTAAATCATGTTTAAGTGCATACATAAATAATAATAATAATAATAATAATAATACATTTAACACGAGATTCCAGCACGTAACAGCGAACATAAGTTGTTGCCAGCTATTTGTGCTACAAATTACAGACTTAACAAAACAAGCTGATCAAGAACCTTATAACAGGGGCGCTCATAAAAGTCTGCTATCACTAACGTCTTAGATTAAGACTAACGGACTTGGAATCTGATGCTCTAGCGACTGTGCTAACAAAATACTACTTTAAGCTATTCCATTCAAAAGATGGATAAACAAATAAAGATACGATTATCACAGAATACTGCGTCTAAATATACAGAACAGTGGCTGAATGTTGTGGGCAAATACGTTAATGTATCAGATGGATGGTGTTTATGACTGAATATTTAACATTGCGCATATATAGGCATTATCGCTTTTGATAGGACTTATACATATATAGGTCTAAAAAAATATAAAGATGGTAGATTGTTGTGAAATAAGCTTAAAACATACTTATTGAATACCTCAATCGTCAAACAAAATATAAGTTAGATATTTCTAGTTACCGGTTTCATAAATCTCTGGCAAAGCTAGGGGACACTGGAAAAATAAAATAAAACTGCACATTTCATCAATTTATGAAGCATAAATCCATTCTATAATATAAGTAAATATATTTGCTATAATTATTTAAACCACTGGAATTTAATCTGTATAAAATGTTTAGTACATTGAAACGTAAGTATTATTTAAGACGTCTATGTACATGTTGCACGGCATGATCGCAAAATTCGTTCATGGACAATCTTGAATTTGCTTGGAAAAATGTTTGATTCATACCTCAAATTTTTTTCACCTCCTCCTAATCTACATATTTTCTCCTAATGTATGTTAATAAAGGATTGACTTTGTCTGGCGTCGTTTCGGAATAACAGCTACAGTGTGTATCCCTATTACGGTATGCTCTTTTACAAGGATTAAAGCATATACGTATGTACAACTATTCTGCATGTCAATAATTCTTCCTTTCTAGGTCCTGGGCGACAGTATGGAGGGAATTTCATAGCAACTCAGAATTTCTGCACCTGATATACATGCTAAAACACGTGACATCATGTAAGTTTGGGAGGGGTGCATCTTGAAGAGTACAACAACCATCACAAAGAAGGATACGGTATTTCATATATCACGCACCACAGACTTGGTTTAAATTTGTATTTTATGTTATTTCTAAAACACTGTACATGTACATGCTAGAATATACAGGCTAGATGGTGGTGTACAGTTTTATTGGCACCACACGCTCACAAGAAAGGAAGGTCACTCTGACTTTCATTTAACAACTTATTGTCATTGGTTATGTTTTCCATTTATCTCATGTTCACATACGTTTTATTTGTACCATGTAAATATACTGTTGTACCCAGAATCATGAAACAGTGTCTAAGTTTGTGCTCTAAGTTTATTTTTTCAAACGGCTCTCATACTAGAATTATCAAAAAATGTATGTTTCACTGGCTTGAATTAGGTTTTGGGATTAGCTTATAACTACATACCTTTTTGCATCCTGTATATATATACCCTAATTCAGGAAATGATGAGACTTTTTGAGGGTATGCATCTTGATGAGTACTGTAACCCGAATACAATAGAAGGTCACTGTGATCCATATTTACTACATCACTGACTTTGGTTAAATTTTATATTTCAACTGTTAATGCTGCAATTGTTAAACGAAATGCCGGTATTAGACCAATACCAGTACAAAAAGATCACTGTGACAAAAATTGAAAATTCTGATGGCTTAGGTAAAGACTTTCTTTTTGTTCATACCCTCATTGACTGTTTTCATGCTACGTACATATTATCCAAATTAAATTCTCGAAACTTGGCGAGGGATGCATGTTGATGAGCACGCTTCCCCCATAGCATAAATATGTCATTGTGGAGCATATTTTACATTTCGTTGACTTGGATTAAATTTGGTATCTGATATTGATATCTAAATCACTATCGATGGTAGCATCATTTTGCTTCGTGACTGCAGACTCTACTAAAATGGGCTTTCTAACAACACTCTACAGCATCACTGTCTCCATAGGCTGAAATTCGACAGGGCACTTAATAGTGGACCTAACGTTCTAAACTGTTCTTGTGGCATTCTTCTATTATAATCAGTGTTGGGGACAATTAAAACACATGCACAAATAAGATCTTCACCAATGAAAGGAACCACTGTCTATGCCTCAAAGTAACCTAAATACGGAAGAGTCTTTTAGACTGAACAATAAACAAATAATCTGAACCCCTCTAGGTCACTTATCGGAAGGCAGGGGACAAGAAAATCCTAAAATCCTTCAGATACAGTGGTAACCAAGGAGTCGCTATCTATGAAACCTTCCCAAAAAATACAACATTCGTCTCATTTGAACTGGCAGCCACGTGTTCCAACAGACTGCTTTGTTGTTTTGGCCTATCAAACGTGTATTTTATTTTCTGTTCTGTATAGTAAAAGAATAATTTTGAACTATTTTCTTATAACAAATGTAAACAGTATGTTAATATAATTAAATTCATAACAGAGCCACGAAGGAATTTTGGTACATTCTTTACTCACGGAAACTACCGAAGTGTCTGTGCACTGAAATAGTACAGTGGTAGTCTTACATATATTTAATTTGCGTTGTTTGTTAGGTCTTTTTATTCATTATATGTTATGGGTTATATAAAATTGTATTTTGTCGCTGACCTTGTCCAAAATGATATTCATTTT
>JAECUM010049845.1:0-26048 GCA_016617855.1 Megalonaias nervosa | reverse complement strand
GGAGCCTGGGTCTGAGAGGCATTGTATGGAATCTACTCCCACAAGTGGATATCCTGATTTACACGAAAGTCGGCAGACGGCTCCAAGCCTGTAGAGATTGGGACATTGATACTGCAGAAATCTCGCTCCATTCACTTGAAGATCTGGAGGCTCACAGTTCAGTGCTATAGAAACATATTCATAAACTAACAATTATTCAGCCTCATAATCCCGTACGTCTTTTCATTTATTTTGCATTTACTACTACAACTATTAAGCATCATGATCATGACATCCTTCCTGAAATGTATGTCATTATATAATACAATTGATGCATACTGAAATAGAAAAATAATGTCTTTTATACCATCGCTTCCATTAATTACAATGCACAACTTGAGACATCCGCAAACTCTACTTACTCAATACAGAAATGGTAAACTGACAATCAGGCCCTCTATTCCCACTTGCATCTGACACAGAATATATCACTCTGTGTGTCCCAGCCTGGAATCTTTGACCTGGAGAAAAACCATGCACCTCCGTTATATTTGGGGATGGATCGTAGTTGTCCTTTGCCTGTGGTATCTCCCATGTAACAGATGCCGTATTGTTGGCAGCATCGATGTACACTTGAAAATCAGGCGGGCACGATAGTACCTGTGGTATCTTGGAATCTATGCATGGAAATAAATGTTTTAATAACATGGAATTAATAATATTCTCTTGTATACTGTAATATTTCATTAATAACTGGGACTACGGAATAAATAACATAAATTTCTTTAGTGATTCATCATTAAATTTTATATTGCATTTTCAGATCTTTATTCTGGCGTGATATGTTTGCGTTTTGTTACCATGTTGTAGGTATGACCTACCTGCTGCTTCGGTTTATATGCGATATACTACAATAATAGTCATATGGCAAGGAAAAAAGAAGGAAAAACAACAACAACATAAACAACAACATCAACAAATGAATCTCATCAATGTATGGGATGTTGTTTTGTTATAACATTGCGGAAAGTACTATTTTGAATAGTTACTCACTTATCTCGTATTTCATTCATTTTCATTTTTTGTGACAATTTGAAGAAAACGTCATCAAATTATAAACAAATCACATAAGAAACATCAAAGTACAAACCCTACATATATGTTACACTATGGTGAGGTACATTGTCAGAGATGCCGAAGTTGGATAATAATATAATAATATACTCTGTTAGCAAAAGGGACGCTGTGACCATTAGAAGTCTTACCTTTACATTCTGGAACTTTTCCCCAGTCGCCATCCTCGTTACATGCCATATAAGAACGCCCAAGCAGTGTGAATCCATCACTGCAGCTGACAAAACAAAGCTCCCCGTACACATCTTTGTGTGGTGGACACATCAGTTCTCCATTTTCAATAGTTGGCATCGGTTTACATTTCCTAGCTGTAAAGGTATATTTCTTTTAAGGTTAATTAACATCTGTTTTGCAGTTAAATATTTATTCAGAGTTGTATTTATGTAAAGCAATAGATAGATAGATAGATAGATAGATAGACAGACAGACAGACAGACAGACAGATAGATAGATAGATAGTTTGGTTCATACATACATACATACATGCATACATACATACATACACACACATACATACATACATACATACATACATTCGTATGTACGTACGTACGTACGTGCATACATACATACATACATACATACATACATACATCCCTTAAGTAGATGAGTTTCTTTACTCTTTAATTATTGATGATTTTTATTGCTTGGTAAGGTAAAACACGTATATTGTCAAAATGTTTGGGAAGAAACTCCGAATGGCAACATATTTGAGAAATGTCACGAAGTTTCAATAATCATTGCAAAATGATGGCGAGTATGTAACTCAACAGTAGCATTGAGCTTAAAGTTTGCATATGTAAAGAGGAAAATTATTGTTGGTAAGAAGAGCATTGTGTTAAGTATATCTATAGTATGTGTAATATTGTCATGAATATAGCTCTGTAAAAAGCATTTAGTTATTAATATTTTAAATCCTAATTTTCTTATGAATCGTAAGTTTTCATTTTAAGGATTAGTAGTTATTGTATCAAGTGCATAGATTAACTTATAAAGTTACAGGTTTGAGTTGCACTCTAATGCGGGTAAACATCATGTGATGCGAAGTTTCTTTAATTACCTATTAGTTATCTATATAAGATATATATTACGTATAATTATGCATTCCTATCATCATCCAGTCTTGGAAGATATTCTGTTATAGTGAGAGCATTCGTTCACTAATAATCATTCGTTGGAATGACAGTGCCCTAACAATCATTTGAAGAATAATTTGATATTGAGTAGCTCTTACAGCAAGAAGGTTGTTAATATTAAGATATTTTGGGATTATATTATAGTGATTTTTTCCATACTGTTGATGCACCAGTGCACTACAGAACATCATTGAAAATACCACTGGAACTCGTTCAAATTGCTAGACACTTTAAGAACTGATAGGACATTGTTTATGATTTCATTCAACACACTTTAAGTTTTTTTTTTTTTTAACTTTTCACATAGGGGCCCAGAGTGGTCGAGTGGTCTAAAATGCTCACCGTTCCGGATCACTGCCATCTCACCTCTGTCCGCGTGGGTCCGAGTCTCAGTCTCGGCTAACGTGGGTACGTGAGAAAGCCTGCCAGTAGCTTCTAGTGGGTCGGTGGTTTTTCTCGGGGTTTTCCAGGGTTCTTCGTCCACCAGTTATACTGGTCGCCATGTATAGCTAATCTTGTGCTGAAAAATGATGTTAAACCCTACAACAACAACAACAACAACTACTACTTTTCACTTTGTATTTTAGGAAAATTTTACAAAACGTGTTGTTTTTCGCTCTTTCATGTTAATTATTTTAAGACCGTAGAGTCGTAACAATTGAAAGGGGAGGACAGGACGAGTATTCACAATCAGTCTTTGCTCAATAACGGACAGGCGATTTGAAGATGTGCATCTGACAAGTGTCGAACTTACGAATGCAATTGAAGACATCAGAATCCCAATGTCCATTTTCAGTACAAGTTATGGTGCTTAAGGTTCCTTCTTTAAGAGTGTATCCTACGTCACACGTTACGTTGCAGGTGCTACCATATATAATCTCGCCACATGTGACCGTGCCGTACAAGGGCCATCTTGGTGGGTTACAGCGGATGACTACAATATATGGGGTGATGTATAAGCAAATGTATGAGTATCATTTTGAACTTCACCTTGAATTGTCAGAAACACATCTCTCTCTCTCTCTCTCTCTCTCTCTCTCTCTCTCTCTCTCTCTCTCTCTCTCTGTGCAAACTCTCAATGCAGATACAAGAACTAGTTTATTAATGTGTATAGGCAGCCTTGTCTATTCGGTAAAAAGGAGGGGCTTAGTGCATTGATGTGAATACAATAATTAATTAAATATGCCTTCGAAAGATATGTCTTGTATACATAATAAAACAAATGTACTAACAGAAGAGAAGAAGCAAATTTCTTAATGAAATAAACAGAGGCTATACAACAAATCAAGGATAAAGCTGATGGTGTTCTGTATTTCAACATTTTCTCATCTGCGCATTTATCTCAAACCTGAAAACGGTTAATATTGGTTTGCTTGTAAGTTTAACTTACCTTCCACATTGAAGAAAAGACTACATGAGGCCAAAAGTCCTTGTGTGTCTTTAGCAATAAATGTAACAATGTAGTTTCCGGATTTATACTCCTTTCCACTTGCAAAGAAAGTTGGCTGCGTTTCTGCTCTGTATGAAAAATTGGTTATTTTCATTTATCTATTCAAGTTATTCTTGCATTTCGAAGTTTGGACACAAGGGTGCTTTGCTGTCCCCATAGCCTGTTTAAGTGTCAAGGTAGAGGTCTGTCTCGATACAAAATATGAAACCTTGAGCTGTATACATACATATTTATATATGTATATCCATCTTCTTGTTAACCTGTGTCATTTTTAATCTTTGTTGAAGTTTTCGTTGTAACATATATGATTTCAAAATAAACGTCCTCTGGCTCAACGTTCATTTCTTTGCGAAATAGAAGTAATTTATTAAAGTTTAGTTTTAATATCTTAACCATAAGTCCACTAATCTCTAACAATATAATAGGACTAACAATATAGTTATATCACCATTTTAAAAATGTCAAATATTTGTTTAGTTGTCCTATCGATTAGAAGGACATTTAAAAATTGAAATTTATGTTGTTTTTTTAGCACACAGTCTATGTGACAACTGACAACTGACACATGAAGAAAAACCAATCGTCAAAATTGAATAACACAACATAGCACATATGCATGCATAAATATATATCAGGTGTGTGTGTGTGTGTGTGTGTGTGTGTGTGTGTGTGTGCAAAAACGGTCATTATTCAGTATAGTCTTTTGGTGGGTATGTTCACATTTGCAATCATTACAGGAAGAATGTATATTTACGAAAACGTGACAATCATGTACTTTTCATGCTACATCTAATATCTTTTTTGTGCGTACACAGGTAGACCAGATTCATTGACACTGCTGCATGTATGAATTCAATTTTATTATTATGTTAGAAAACAAAAAATGTAAATTGCAATGAAGTACTTTTCTTTCTTTACTAGCTTAAGAATTTATATTGTGCCTTGCGGAATGACAGGCGACGTTGGGGTGTGCGGTTTTTTAAATGTGAGGGGTCGCTGTATGTTTTCCTTTGCACTATCGATGACTGATGGGTCCCTAGATCTGAAATTCAATTATCTAGCTTGTTTGAGGTGGGATACGTACGGAGTGTGAAGCTGTATGGGCATTCGCTTTTCCACGAGAATATACCCTTCGCGCAGAAAAGCAGACGGCCTTGGGACACACTCGCATCCCTCCCCCAGGCATCCTATAGCGCTATTTGAGTGAGTCGTTGAACTCTGTGGAATCGTTTACTGTAGCTAAAAATAACTTCGATTATGTTGAATCTACGTCTCTTGCTCGGTGTTAAGTGTTAAAGGTTTTGGACCAACGGGTTATGAAATTACACAATATTTGCTTAGTACCGTATAGTGGGTTTTTTACATAACCTTTAATGTTGTTATATGTATGAGAATCTAACGCACCATCATAATTGTTGATGAACAATACATTATTATTTGTTGATAAACCTACGCATTAAGCACATATGTTATATGCATTAAACACATATGTTAATCAATTTATCGACTAATCATAGGTGCTTATAAACCCATCCATTGATCACATTTGTTGATAACCAGTTTATCAATCGTCCCTGTTGATAAATTCATATATTCATCAAATATCTATTGACGAACCATTTGAAATATTTGATGATGAGCAACGCATTGGTCGTATCTGTTGATGATCAATACCATTTGCTCTATCTGCAGGTTTCCTCATAAATGAAAACTATACTACTTAAGAAGCGGCTAGTTTTCGCGGCCGCACCCTGGAAATGTCAGTATACCTTTACTTTGGCAACCAGCATCTTAATAATATATTGGACCCAGAAAATGATCAAGATATCGCTACCAAGGTTTATGTTGCTCTACTCGCGGGCTTGTATCGAAGCATAATCTCATATGTTGACTATTTAAGCAAACATGGAAATTTGTTGGGCTATTACGTTTAAAAAGGCGATGGGTTGAAAGAGTGGATAGCGGTCTAACTTTGAGCCTCACATACAAAGAAAATAGGGACTGCATCGTGATCGGGGGGCTAACCTTGTATCGATCTTCCTCGTGATTAAACAATGAAGCATTTAGATGTTACCAGTAAACTTCCAAAGGAGGACTTGTTTTCAAAGCTACGAGTCTGCTTTCTTGCCGTTTTAGCTGCTGCTATCCTCCCGAAAACCGCACTAGTGCAGTTATAGACCGCAGCTAATCAGTGATGTAGCACAACGGCTTGATTGCAAATGGAGGCGATGGCTATCTCTACCAAGCAAAATAAATACCACGCTTTGTCAATGACATAGATGGTGTTGATATGGCCGTTACAAATGCCAGTATCGGAATGAGAGTATGTAGTGTAGCACTGCTCTACGACTATTTTATTCCCGTTGTTGTAGGACTTGAGGCCACTGCCCCAGTGTGCGGACTGGCTGGGATTTGCCGGTAAGATAACATGCCAGTGCCTCCTGGAAAATACATACAACGCGACAAGATTCTAGTGGTTAGAAGATGCCAAAGCTGAAGACCATCTTAGTCCCCACCCGATGCATGAGGTTGAAAATTAGCATTATATGAAAACAAAATTCATTCTTAGGCACGGAAAGAGCACAGAGCTGTGACGATCTACGAAGTGTTAAAAAAAATAAAAAAAAAAAAAACCTTATTCAGAGCGGTGGTGACGAGGTCAGAGTTGAATTCATAAATTAAAGACTAGCTAGAGATTCACAGTAGAATTTTAGCTATCGATCAACGCTTTCCTGATGCTAAACACTATAATTATGAGAGCTCAACCAATGCTAGCATAAATTTAATATCCCCATTGGGAAATTGAATTTCACCAATAGCCAATAGTAACAAATGCTGCAAGATGTATGTGACCAACCCGACATACTTCACTTTTGCAGCGACAAGTAATATTTTTCACGGACTTTAATAGTTGTTACATGTGTCGCGCCCAGCTAATTAGGAGTTATTATGTATTAATGAAAGTTCTATCAATTTAGCTACAAAGCACGAGTGAGACGATGTGTAATGTCTTAATTGCTTCAGTAACCATAATGTGTACCCAATTATTAACAATAAATTTTTATATTTTTAGTACTTTTCGGTTGTGCGGAGGTGTTTAAATGTTCTGCGCTTGTGTAATCTGCGAACTATACATAACGAAAAGGCCAGTTGAAACTGTATCGACCAGATGTTTCTACCTTGACAAAATTTATTCCCATTGACCGACTTTCTGTGCGAACAATCGTGTTTGGAGAAAGAGATGGAAACATTTAATCGAATCAGAAACGTACAATGACTTATGGGATAGTACAGGTCGTCACAATCAAAGGCCATCAATTCGAGTCATTTATTGGAGCTAGCATGGCATTATACAAATGTCAGCTAAATTACAAAACATGACGAAGAAAAACAAGAAAAGGAAGGCTAGATTTGCGCGTAAATGCGACAGGAATATGTGGCCGCAACCGAGCCACCAAAACGGAATATTGCAAGTTTAAAAGCCTAAATGCAAAGGATTCGGACCCAGACTTTCAATTGTGTAGAATCATGCGACGGCTGCATCTATTGCCGCTAAGGATGGCTGGATTTCTGTGCTTCTATCTCCCATAGGAGGTTCCCCTGTGGTGCCATCCTTATCTACTAGGTCTACTGAAGAGGTTTTACAGGAACAAACTGCTATTTACGTAAGGTAAGTATAGTTTCCTTAATATAAGAGAGCACTGTCCGATCAAGGAGTGGTCCTGGCCCCATCTCTTAGGTATACTGAAGGCGCGGTTAAAATATGTTGCGTTGGATGAGCAAAAAAGATCCTCCGTATCCCTCGCACGCCCTATAAATGGTATTTCAGCTATAAGGGCTTAATATTCAGCAAAAAGAAACCGAAAACATGCAGCAAAAATTCAGGGCTGAACACTCAAATGCCCCACGGTCCGCTCTCGGAAATTGAATATCGTGTTTCTTGGAATATTCTTAGCACAAACCTATAAGAACATATTTTAAGATAGGTCTAATCAAACTTTTACTCCAGGTTGCCATCTTCAGGGTCATTTGCTGTAGGATTGGTCCAGCTAACTACTGCAGTCAACTTTCCTGGCTCAGCTCTGATCAGATTTGAACCAACTAGTGATGGACACGTGATACTTGGTGGATGGTTTGGTGGAGGGCTTTCCTTCTTCTCTGAAAATAAACCCTTTATGATATATTCTCTACAACATAATCACGTGTTTACGTTATTGAAAGCTACTGTGTCTCTCCGTACGTCTCTCTCTCTCTCTCTCTCTCTCTCTCTCTCTCTCTCTTATAAGGACGCTCATGGGACTTGAGGAAAGTGTACTTATTACCTGGTTGGCCTTAGTAATGAATAATAAAACACACTCTAAGTCTTTGAATCTTTTAAAAGGGTGGTGTTCTATAGCTACGAAAGCAAAGTAATATTTGCAGAAAGAGAAAACAATCCCGCTATAAATGAGTAAAATAATAATAATAATAATAATAATAATAATAATAATAATAACCATCATCAGCATTATCATCACCATATCATCGCCAAACGTATTGTGTGAGTGAAGCGTTGCATGTAGATTTCAAGTCACACAGTATGATACTATTGAAAGTCGTTCCTGTAATGGTAGTGGAAGTGGATGTCGTAACTGATTAGTAACATCATAATAATAATTATATAGTTGATTATGATATTCTAGCAGTAGTAGTAGTAGTACTAGTAGTAGTAGTAGTAGTAGTAGTAGTAGTAGTAGTAGTAGTAGTATTAAAGCTCGAAACATAGAAACCTATGAGGTTTGGAAAATATAGCATAGTAAAAGATAAAACTTACCACAAACAAACATGCACACGATGTTAGCAATGCCTGTCCCTATGTCGACTATAGTTTTTACAATTTCTGCAATTCCCATAATGGCTTCCACAATCTGTCGTTTTCCTCTTTCTGTGTGTGTATTTGTTGTCATTTTTATGTCTGCAAAAGTTGTATTTGATATCACAACAATAGCCAAAGCTACAAACCTAATTCGTGGACTCAAGCACATGCTTTTATCAAAGACTGGATTAATATAATTATAGGTTATTACATTTGTATTGACAAATATTAATTTTCGGAGCAATAATGCACGACATTAAGAGAGAAGTATTGCTTTAAAGAGATAAAGTCCATCTTCTCACAAACAAATGTAGTAAGCTTATTATTATACACTCATTTTGCTTTTCTACCTAACGTTGAATAGTAAAAGAATACACTACAATAAACGAAGTAATTGAATTTATGTTTGATTCCAAGGTAAATACACAGATATAAGTCCAGGCATACACATGAACGGTTTTAATGCGGAAATATCACCGCTCAGTGACATTTAAACCTTGTAGCGTATCGTGCGCTTAGTCATTCATTTAAACAATACATTTAGTTTTGGTCTACGTATTATAAGCGAACTGGAACAACTTTTCCGTAGGTCTGGAATAGAGTGATTTGTGTTTCTGTCGATCCAGCTGATTTCTGATTTTCTAATTGTGATGGACTGTATATATTGCCTGGGTCTATTCCGTACGATGTACATGTGACTGGAGGGACTGGCCGTGATGCAGCTGCACGTGTTCTTGTCCTGTCAGATATTGGCATCATAATGTGGGAACAAATATGAATTCTTTCAGTTAAAATTCTCAAAAAGACTCAGGATAAATTTTGTTTGCAAGGGAATATCACGTTCATTTCTTTATTGAGTGCAGTAAGGAGAATGTGATTTCTCTTGTATTGTCAAAATTACATTACAATTTCACGGTGTGGATCAATTTGTGGAACCCATGTAATTCTGATTAGCAGAAATAACTAAAACGTACGTTTTGAGGACATTCAAGATGCAAAAGGTAAATTTATGCATTGGTATTGTTATTACCGGTTAAAAATGGCAAATGTTTATGCCCTGTAACGTACATGTTCTTTGATTGAGAGACCCCAGCTATTTATATTACCTCCATCGCTAATATAAATACAAATTTGGTGTCAACAAATAAAACGGTGAAAATTACAAAGCAGCTGCGGTGTGACAACCCAGTTTGCCAGAAGAAATTAGACTTCGTCCTCCTGGCTTATTTTCTCTGAGATTCTTGGTTTTTTTCCAATACCTGCCGTCGGCAGTTGCAGCTTTTTATTTATTTAGTGTTTGGACTGACCCGCAGAATGGTACTTCTCTGCAGTATGACAAAGTCATAAGCCGTGCAATATGACAATGTAAAGTTAATGGAGATAAACATGAGCGTATAATGATCCTTAATATGCATCGCTGTTGGAAAATCCCACACGAGCGTCGGCATTTTGCTTCAGACAGACGGCTTTGCAGTACGTGTAACGTTTCTATAATACACTAATGCATAACGAGGGACTCCTTATCTTATATTCCTGAACGAAATCTTACCACACAGGGCAATGGTACCATAACAGCCAATACCATGCAGCCCATTTGTAATCCTGTAGTAAAGGAAAACTGACAAATATTGACGAGCTATTTTTTGATTCTGTTATGACAACTAGTTAATCTGATAATTGGTGATGAAAATATAAAGTGCATAAGAAGGACTTGAAACATATAACAACGACACCGAAACGTCATTGCCATTTGGATATGTATACCTGTTGATTCTCTCACATACTAAATTTTAGTTAGAATAACCACCCTTGTACGTTTCCTGTATTGGCATCTGTCATAGTTGATGTTTATCGTTTACCAACGTGAAAGGTTAAATCAGTTATAGTGGAATCCATGGACTGTTTAATGGATTGTGTATTCTAGAATTACATTATAGGAAGCAGTGCAGATTGCGTAGGATCTATAAATAGTTGTTGACGTAGGTGCTTATGATCATTAATAACAATATTAATAATAAAACCTGCTGACATCTTTAGGGCTATTTTTCATTTGGCTAGTTCTTTGAAGAATTAAGTTAATTTCCATTGCATGGGCCTCTGGCAGGTGGATTCTTTTACGAAATGGGATATTTTCTTTTATTAACAGTTAGTCGAGTTGAACAACTTTAGTCAGTCTTATTTCCAATGTTTTTGTTTTACACTTGACTGAATACGTATTTAATGTTGAATTTAGATATTTGATAGGAAACATTTATTTCGATTATTCATTGAAACTACAAAGTGCCCATTAGCCTAAAACATAATTCGGTGAATATTGTGAATTAGGCAAGGGAGTTCTGCAAAACGCCGTTTGGTACATCAGGACTGATGGCAGACCAGTACATTAGACGAAATGACATTCATTCGGAACATTCTATTCTTTTGAACTAGAACATATTATTTTAGGATTAGTTTGGATTCATTTCATAATTCTGGTAAGTTCGTCTTTCATTTTCATTTTATAATTTTAGCAATTAAATTATTTGTCAAGTATCACAAAACTTTTAACATAATCAAAAACTTTTGGGAATACACAATTCATTATTTCCATGGAAAATTCTTTACTATTCATAATTAAGAATATATTAGGGTTGATAGCAAATTTGTAATCTGCATGCAATTAGAGATAAGACGTCATCGTGCATAAAAGCATATTCATTTTCCAGCGTTTAACAATTTTGCTATGATAATAGTAAATCAGTCATGTTCCTTCAGATTATTAAATATAGAACCAAATTGTGAAGGAGAGTGGAGTGGTACTTGAAATATTATGAAGAAGTATCACTCCAAAGCGAAGAAATATTCTGATTAAGTAGGAATTCATTTGAAATAGCATTACAAAAGAATCTGAGCCTCATAAACAGTCCTGGTTGATGAGTTGTTAATTGAAATAGAAACAGACTTAAATGCTTTTGCTGTCACAATTTTACTACACAAACGCAAAACCAGGATCAAATGTGAATTATTATTGTAAATGGAGAATATGAATAAATCAACTAATTTTCACTTACGCTCAAGCTCGACTTACATGACGGATCCAGCTCAATCACAATTCCATCTCCATAGCATGCCAGTTTTGCAGGGCGTCCATCTTTTGTTGCTGTCACATCGCACACTGATGGCGATGGGAGACCCATTTCTTCTGCAGTAAGTATGGATGTTCCATTTTCCAGAATGCATCGTTGAACAGTGTCAACGAATTGCAGATGGTTACAATCTGTTGTCTTTCCCGCACTCAGCACATGATTCTATGAGAGTTATGAAAAAGCATATGACAATTTCATCGCAAAAAAGTTTGTCATCATAAACCCTCCGCGTTTCTAGAATGGTGTCACTCACCGTCCCGCTTAAATTGCCATTCTTTGAATCTGAGTTTGAATTCTTCTAAGCAACCTACTCTATTTGGTAACTATGCTTATTATATTTTCTCCGTTGGTGGCCCTGTTTGTGTATTTGTCTGTGTTTCTGTATTATATCTTTGCGAACTAATTGGCATGATAACAATAAT
Organism: Megalonaias nervosa; assembly: GCA_016617855.1. Taxonomy (NCBI): domain Eukaryota; kingdom Metazoa; phylum Mollusca; class Bivalvia; order Unionida; family Unionidae; genus Megalonaias; species Megalonaias nervosa. The sequence continues at coordinate 13,947 of JAECUM010049845.1, read as the reverse complement.
TAACGAGCACCGAAATCAGAATAGAAACAAGATTATAACAAAAATATATCCAATCCAGAAATGTACCCAATTCAATGAGGTGTTAATGACTGTGCCCAACTATAGAAATATTGAAGTCTGTTGATTCATATTATTTGATGTTGTATACCATTTTAATGCACTGCAAATACAATCATATTTTTCTTCCTCTTAGTTGCAATAATACTGAATGAAAACAAAATTGCACCTAGACAAGACCCGGATTCTTCGTAAATAATCTAATTAATACAGCGATATCGTCCTTGTAGCGAACATCCAATATTTTTTCTCTGCACACCGTTCTAAATATATGCTAAAATTCTAATTTTACACATATAGCTAATTCCATCTTATTTGCTTTCTACCGTTTTCTTTAATCTTGACATTTTACATTGTTTCTGGTAGTTTTTCTTCTTTGTCCCATGTCAAAGTGTATGGCTATTAGCACATCAATCATTGCTTGTCTGTCTTTGTGCTTGTCCTTTCAGCAAGTTCATGTTAGGGTCGCAGCGTAGGAAAACTTTATTTTGCTCCTCATTCCATCCACTTTGTTACAGACACACACACATAAACAAACAAGCAAACAAACAAACACACATAGGACATAAGACTGTACTTAACGATTACACAAATATAACAATAACAAAACATAGAAAAACCTTAATTACATTACGGATTCTACAAAGCTATTGATATATAAAGAAACAAACCAATTGGGACTATTTAATTCAATTGCTGACTTAATAACGTAGGTCATCAATTCAAACTGTTCACCGTCTTTGTATAGACGATCATATCCTTTTGGAACAAAATGTCTCAAAAAGCAGTACCTTCTTCCATCCAGCTGTCATAAAGGGATCTGCACAAAACACATGCCATACAGTCAAGAAGTCAGCGAAATGTATGCTCCATGAAAATTGCAGATGGCAACTCAATATCTGACAAAGCTGAGTTGCTAGAGATCTAATATCGGTAGAGAAACATAGCGCCAAGCAAAACAAAACAATGCTATTATTTTAAAATACAATGGATACGAAAACGTAGAATAAATACCCTTTCTCCAACGTTCGACCGATATAGTCTTCAATTAGCTCTTATCAATGAAAACACTGGCCAACCATTTTCATTGGTGAACAGCTTAAAATAGTATTTCCATCCAAACTATTTATAGCATTCCGTATACCTCTAAATTTGAACGGCTTGCATGTCCAAACTAAAATTAAACTCATTCGTAAAATCAACAACACTTGGGAAATCAGGGAACAAAAGATTCAAGAAGTGCCAATTCACAAAAGAAACAAACACAAGTTCATAAACATTTATATGTGATTCAACATTCAATATTAAAAGCCAAAGTATATATCATACAACAGAGGAACTATGATTTACCTCATTACATGTAATATATGTTACACCAAATACGTTGAAGAAACAAAGAAATGAAATATTAGAATCAACCTCCATTAATCAGATTGGTAAGCTACATAAAAGTGGAAAAGCTCAGTTGTGGTACATTTATCTTTCCTGGACAAAAATCAATGAAGCGATCGAGACTGGAAATTGTAATAAAATTCAAACAAATCAAGCAAAAGTATGACATCCAAAGAAACTAGTGGCTTAAATCAGGAGGAATCCAAACAGGCAATTTCCAAGAAGCAAGAAACGACCAAGTTACTAAAATCATAGTGTCCTGACAGTAATACGTTTGCTGAAGCTTATGACCCAAACTTCTATTATTCCGTAACAATAATACGTTTTGCACTAGTCGCGACATAACTTTGTAATACTATGTTAAAACAAAACATTATAGCCGGAAAGTCATTTGAACTGGACTTTTTTAGACAGCATTATAGATATCTTACATTTTCCATGCTCTTGGGTTAGATTTTCACGTCTTGTGCACTGTTGGGTTCTCCCCTTATTCTTTTATATGTATATTTTCAAATACTTGACTCACTAAAATTTTTTTTATGGTGGCAATAAAGAAAAGTTTTGTTACTTTCAAGTTTGTTGATGTAATGTCAAGGATTTAAATTTACTTGTGCCAAACATAGATTATAATTTTAATACATCTTCTGGTACACTTTGTGAAGCCGGTAATGTTCTGTACTGCATTGTATTTTATCTCTGAAACGTTGGCAAATTGGACAAAGTTAAAAAGCCTTTAAAATGGGGTTGTTTGCAAGGAAATGAAAAATAGCATTATTACTTCTTTACTTATTTATACATAAACTGATAGACAAATAAAGAAAATCAATACATTTGTTATCCGTGTATATATATATATAACTTATATATATATATATATACATATATATATATATATATATATATATATATATATACACATATATATATATATATAATGAATCCACTTTTAGTATCAATCTTTGCAAAATGTTAGAAATTTAATATATAACAAGAGAATCGCCGATCCTTGAAATTGTATTGTAATATGACATGTCAGACGATATTCATTGGATGCAAATTGTTTTGTGCAGTCTTTCTCCTAGACATAGTGTATGCAGTCTTGAGTCTTCATCTAAAAGATCTGTAATAACCATCCCTGCTTTAGCATTTCTGGTGTATCCAAGCTTAACCATCGTCAAGCTTGCTCCAGCTATACAGGTTCCTGGCTGCTGTCTGCTTTAAGTTATAAAGTATGGACTTCCCTTGCGCTTTAACCGCGACTTTCAGGCTGGGGATGGCCTAAAGGCGGTTACAAAAGAAGCCGGAACCAAGATGACTCATAGTGTACAACTGGGGTCGGAAACCTACGGCACGCATACCACAAGGTGTCACGTCAAGAGTTTTTGTGCGGCACGCGAAGGGAAGCCAAAAATCTCGATTTTAATAGTGTTACTCTTTTACTGGTGGCACGCGATCGTTCACTTTTATAATTAATCCGGAAAAAGTGGCACGCTATGTAAAATAGGTTCCCGACCCCTGGTGTACAAGCATTATCTTTAATCTCTGGGCGATAGTGGGCTCCAGCATAATAACTGGAAAAAGTATTTCACCTAAGATGCGTATCGAGCACTCCTGGATGCCGCCGTCACATCGTCTATACCAAAGTTGCATTTATTCGAGGTGGACATAAGCCGCGGAGCGTTCATAAACACTTGGGTACTGCAAGTGGATTGCTATCCTACTTTGCAGAACACGGGTAATTGGAACTCAAAGATGGGGTCTAGCGACTTGAGATACAAATGCCAATATGGGCCAGGGAGCGTAATGCTGACTCGACCAGTAACATAGTTGAAGTACGCAATCTTCCCATGATCTGTATAGCACTACCCATCGGGAATGGTGACTTGTCTCGTCGGACGGACTGGTAGTAACCAACCGAGAATTAATCTATTGCTGCCACGTTTAGCCAAACCATTATGGTATCTTGGGGTGAGGAAAATTTTTGAAGCTATAGATAGCTTCTTGTGTAAGTTAGAATCAGTTGTTAAAGAGCTAACTAGAGGATTGGTCAATACAACACACATTGTCAGAACAAAACGTATGTGATTGTATTACCATCAATACTTCGCTCTAATAACGGCCAAAAATATAGTATCATCTGGGTCTTTAAACATAACGATGCGGAGACAGCACAGACCCACGAACATCACCATGTTTGTGAGGGACTGTGTTTTGTTTCAGACCCGCTTTACCGAAATAAAGTACGAGCTAGGTAATAGTATGAACAACTGGAAGTCTTGCTTGGCAGAAGCAGAATGGAGTTTTGCCTAATCAACGAAACTGTGCCTTCTGCAAAATGAACACTGACTGTGGCGCCAGCGTCTGTGACTACCTATTGTCCGAAAGGAACAGGGCTGCTATAGATGGTGTGCAACTTTGACCGGTTTGGTGATTTACTGCCAGATAAATATTAATCTCGTTGATATGATGTGTCTGCATGAAGGGCAAACACGGTGGAACACGTCTGAAATCTGGATAGCCATGAATGCCTTTGAGCACTTTTTAAAAGAGTTACATGATGATGAAAACTCGAAATGATGGCAGAAGCACTGTACAATCAACAGCCTGTGTAAATTTTAGTTTTTCATACGAGAGAACTAGCAAGCATTTATATGAGCCGGAATAGAGCGTCACAACGAAAGTGTTAGAACCATTTTTGGCAATCCTTGACACACAAATTCAAACAAAGAGCACGATGATGGTTAGGCCTTTCATTAACATAGTTTCTTGCAAACGTAGAAGGCCGCCCACGAAGATGACATACCTGAATCTATACCAAAATACTAACAAATTCTTGGATATGGCCGAAGTCAGGTGGAGTGCATTACTGGTGGACGGACTTTATATGGGACTGGAACTCAAACGTGACAGCAGACGATGATATCTATCTAGGCATCAGCGCCTATGGCAATTCGATGAGTGTGACGTACAAGTGCCAAGAAGCGCCGGCAGGGCCTTTACGCAAACGTTTTCACAGTTCTGTCAGTCGATTTAGCTGCATTTTGACTCATTCCTATTGTGTTCCTGCTGTCAGATTTAGGTGTAGGGACGACGGACGGTTGATTCAGTGCACCTCCTGATCCTGTAACTGCGAGCGCGATTGGGCTCATAAAATGTTCAAGCACCGTGAAAATCGAGGTATTGGTTGTAATCTGTTCGCGGAAAATTGTTCGCAATCTATCGGTGCTTGTTATATCTGCATGGATAATCCGGTTGATTGGCTCCGAAATCCTTGGAATTCGGATGCGGAAGCCCATTAGATAAATGTTGGAAGCCTCTAGCCGCTGTTCGCACTCGTCTTCTGGCTGTTTAATGAGATCCTGTCTTTCCTTGTTCACCTTTCAGTGTTAAAGTTGATGTGGCTATCAAGCACTCTGAGGTTGCACGCTTGTACACATACGCGCCACGGTTACTTTGAAAAGCCGCGTTAGCGATCAGGATGTGAAGAACGCCAAGACTGCCGCTATGCGTATCAGCTCTGGTAATGCTTTCGCTTCCATCCAAACCGATGCCTCAAACGCTGATGCGTTTGGGACCCAGTTCTTTCTACCGCTGAGCTTTGAGCTGCTAAATGATCACATGCGATATTACCAATCCGGTCATTCAGACAACCTCATCTTCGAGCTTACATTTAATGACTATAGAAGGATGATCCAGAGCTCTAATCAGGAGGGGGGAGGGCGAGCTTCGCTATCAGCGGTATCTCTATGGAATACAACGTTGCAACCCATGCATATCCTGCACGCATGACTACGAAGCGGTACAATGGAAAACTGGTACATCCGAATGAGCCCCCTAACACGGTGGTAATGAATAAGAGCGACGACACGTGGACATCAACCTAAAAATTCCGGCAGAAAGCATAAAACCAACTGTATCATTCTTTGATGAGGCGGCGATTAGTACTTTATTTGGGCCTGATACGGATAATTTCTACAACCCATTATTAGCATTTAGCTGATGACGATCAAGGGCATCCCAAGCTTGATGTATTCCCTAGGCTCAGTTGAGATACAAGCAGAGGGAATAGGCCCTAATCATATTGACGATGCAGTATATCAAAGACACGAAATTATCGTCGATTGATGTTGATGCTTTGTTGTCGATACGAGGTAAAAGGAAGACCGTACGTTCCACTGGTCATGAAGACAATTTGCAACGGGCTATTTATACATTATCATGGACGCGCAGCTCAAAAGTAGAAAATATCCGCTTCGTGTGCATTTAACACTAGTCAGTCAGAACAGCAAACACAGGTCGACAACTGTCTCAAGAGGGTGTTTACCTGCACACTATTCGAAACAACATTTAAGTATCATTTTTTCATTTTATTGTCATTATGTGCCCTACTATACGACCCCATAAGGCATGCAATAGGTCAAAAAGTAGCGCATGCACTTCTTGTCAATCCTGCAACTGAATTGCCCGTATGCCGTGTCCACTTGCTCTAAGGATTGTGAAAACCACCACGCTCTTTCTACTCGACAACTGCGCCCTTCTTTCTGTCATTCGGAATAAGGAAACAGCCTCAATAAGACTGCTTTTGTCAGTATGCAGGTAATAACGCTCTCGCTCGTGACTTTTGGGAGCTGATCTCGGGGCAGGTCCATTTTGTTTTTGCTGTAAAGCTAAATGCTTCTTTTGGGACGCACCCGATGCAAACGATATTGTTGAATCCCAGCGTAGAGCAGAGGCATTTGAGTTTCTCAGAATATTAAGGTTTGGTAAGGTATTCTTTCTTATCGACCATCTAGTGTGCAACCAGTTTATGTCAATAGTCGGCTTCATGTTTAGTATGTCACCAACAACACTGTTACATTTTGGGCTTTAACCCATATTATCAATGAGCAACTTAGAGTTAAGTGCTTAACCATCCTTATCCAGAAATTCATAAGAAGCATGCTGTAAGTGAAATGAATGTTAATGAGATACTGTGTTCGTTGACAGCCCAAGTGCGATAAACGACAACTACTCTGGTCGCTGATGCCAAACCCGACGTGTATTGTGTCAACCCAACACTAGGACAGCAGCGTGAAGAGATGTAACAAATACCTGTGCCAACTAGGAAGCTAATCTTATTCTTACATAGTCATCAGTCCCACGAATACAGTAACTAATACCGCCACCAGAAAGAATGATTCTATATATTTCAGTCATAAAGTTTAGCAGTTTTAGATGATATGCAATTAGATAGGAAACAACATATAAACAATTACAATGACAGAGAATGCTCAATTTTTTTTTTAAGATAATATTAAACAATAGTATGATCTCCTCAAGGTACGTGGAAAGAACGACAAGTTTATTACGGTAATAACCCAGTTTACATATCTATGCCAATCAACTTTATATTTATATTGTTACGACCATGAAGTTTAATTACATGTGTGTTAAAATTTGAATTCTTTCTATTTTATTTTTATATCATTAAATATAATTATTATTATGATGATGATTATGTTCGCAGGGTCTGACATTTTGATATAAACATTGTGTTTATTTAGATGGTAAATGTGACTCGCGTGAGCACGATTTTTGCATGTTGGTTTGTCGATTCAAGTAGACAGTTGCCAAAAGCTATGTAAATGATTGGTTGTGACCACGGTCATTTCTAATAATACTTGTTGACATTGTGTACTACGATGTGGCGAGATTTCGAAATCGCCATGTGTTCTTCGTGCGTGTACATGAAATGACGTTTTAGTTCGCCTTAAATACTCAGGTACCTGCGAAATAGTCTAGAGTCATTTTTTAACACCTTAGAGGGAGTCACATTTTAACATCTTACAGAGTTTCTAATACGTTGAGAAGGTCTTCTTTTTGTGCTGGAAAGAGTTGTTCGTTCGTACGTCTGTAGAACAACTGTAGAACGAGATGTGTTTTGTTATTGATAGATGCACTTTGTCTACCTTTTAAATAATTATTTTCCCTGGAGAGTTATACAACCGGCTTTGGACAAAAATATTTAGTGAAATTAATTCTAAATTGGAACAGAACAGTACAAATTGTGATTCACAGTGAAAATTCTGGACACTTGTGTAAAACCTTCGTCTGACGTCATCATCCGCTATCTTGGAACGGAATTGAAATTCAGACTACTTCAATTAGAATTGTTTATTTACAGGACTTTTGTGTTTTTCACAATATTAGGACAAATGTTTGGATTTTCTTCGCAAATCGTAAGTCCTATTTCATATTTTCACCTTTTTACCGTGTTTTCTAGGGAAATAAATTATTTTTGTTAAAATTTACAAAGCTTGTTGTCGTCACTCTTTTCTTTATGTTACTTTAAACGAGCCGATATATATATATATATATATATATATATATATATATATATATATATATATATATATATATATATATATAGTAACAGCAGTAGTGGTGGTAGTTGAATGTATCCCTAAATTCAACTTTTCAGAGACATCTATAGGTTCTTTAAAGTCAAAACTTCGACGACACTGCTACATTACAGCTGAGAGAGAGAGACAGAGACAGAGAGAGAGAGACAGAGAGAAGGGTAAGAAAGATAGAAAGCAGGGGATTAGTATTAGATTTGCCGGAAATATAGTTACGTCCTACTTGAGAGTAATAGTCGTTTACAATGCCTTTTAGACTGAGGAAAAATCTTGCTTATATAGTATACCTACGAATCCGTTCATAATAGCAAATGTGTAACCTCATATAAGAAAACAGGTCTTTTTCCCGAATGCCATTATATATCATATGCAAATTTATATCGTCATGGCTTCAACATTGTACAACTAAATTTTACAAACAGTATGCACTAAATAATTATCGTGATTTCCCGTGGAATAATTGTCAACAGAAATCACTATTTTCATATGATATTCTGTGCTAATGAGTAGACTTTTTATATCTGATCTGGAGATAGGTTACTTCGTTGTTGAAGCAGAATATTGAAATGTTGTGGATCAGTGCTAGAGAAATGACTTTAGACTATCATATTAACATACATTTTAGAGAAAACAAGGCAAACAATAATTTAACATCATTGTTCAAAGGTAGTCTTCGAATTTCAATTAATGTTTACAAATCATGTATATTGAAAAGCAATGAACCAATTTTCGTTAAACCTGACGCCTAACACCAGGGTGAGACTATTTTCCACATTGCATGCCAATAAAAAAATTATGCTGTCATGATTTCAAGAAATCACGCAAGTATTTTGTTTCACCCTTCACACCTTAAAACAGATATGTGTGTGTCTAGTTCTCAAATTATTTTCCTTTACGTTTTGTACAGACGTAATCTGAAGTTTACTTTCATTTCTTCCATGTATTAGTGAAAAACACATGTGACTGGAATCTATTCTAACCACATCTCTTGTATTCCTTTTGAAACAGCCATTCAGGCTTAGGCCTGCACAACTATGTCTTTCATTCTGTATGACCGTGGAAGTCCCTTCACTTTATGGTAGATCATATTTAGTGAAATGAATTGATAAATGTATTTTTACTTACAATATCCTGCCAAGGAGAACATTTGGAAGGTGTGAATAATGAGAGGGCAATCAGGAGAACATTAAGACAGGCAATCCAGGATATCTGCAATGCCATTCTGGAAAAAAGCCCAGATGAAATTAAAATAAAATACTGATTCATTTCAATCCTAAGATCGCTAAATTATATTTGATTTAAAATTATATCTCATAAACTGCGAGCACACAATAATGAACCACCATTATAATGTAAGGGATAAGCATACATACAATATAATTTATGGATAATGTTTTATATTGAGTATGAGGGAAGATTATTTACTGACAAAATATTCACGTTCTGTTTTAATGAAACGTTGTGTTAAATAATGCAATTAAATAAATAACCCATACTTACAGTGTTCTGTTCCTTTAGAAAGGTTTCTGTTGTGCTGCATAGAGAACGTGCTTATCAATACATGTCACTCGTCCTACAATGCTTGAATGGAGAGCAACGGGCGGCAACTTTGTGCGTTTTATCACTCGGGTAGGAATGGTAGGAAAAGACTTCACGCAAAGTATCCATTTCAGGTATTTATACAGCAATATGATAATTTGGAGAATAGAGGCGTGGCTAAAATCAGCCTATCGTGTTTCACATGGCAAAACATGCCACTTAATCGATATCAGAGACTTGTTTTAAAATGAATGTTCACTCTCTTGGGCGTATATCTAATTTTACCTGATTGCACACAGAAACATTAGAGCTGACACTGTTAGAATATCTGCGTCGTTTTGTATTGATAACACTTCTAAGTTTTGAAAAATGTTATTTGTACAGGTGGTTTTATTCACACTGATTGTAAGAGGCATAGCCGGTGAACATGCCATTACATGGGATTCGTGTGGATGCAATTGGGATGCATGGAAATCTTGGTCCGATTGCACAAAAACATGTGGTGGAGGAACTCAGACAAGGGAAAGGAGCGTTTGGAGCCACAATACACAAGAATGCAAGGGATTTGAAAAGTGCGCTTCTAATGATGAGGGATTCGAGAAACGTTTATGTAATTTGAACTGTTTTCATGGTGGTACAATACAAACGTTTGGAACTTTATTCGCTATGTGCAGATGTCAAAGAGGGAATATTGGATCATGCTGTGAAACAGGTATTTATGGGACATAAGAAAAGATCATGTTTTGCCAAGTAGAAAAACATTATTTATTCATAATTGTCCCGGATTTCTTAGCAATATGACGTTGAAATACAGCCACCTCCATCCCCACGAAAAAACCACAAAACGCTACACAGCATAACTTACTGGTAGTTCAATATGTATATAGTTGATTTTAGTAAAGGGATACGATCAGGGAAATTATTTTCTTTTTAGCTAAAAGTGGTTTGAATTTGTAATTTTAGACATTTAGTCAGATTAGGTCTTTTCTGAAGTTGTAGAAATCGATGATTATGTGTGCTCGTAGAGTACGTTTTTATATTGAACGCAAACACCTTGGCTTACAGTTTAGAAATAGTTATGGAAGCCGAGATTGTGTGTATTATAAGGTTGTTACCCTGTTCAACTTCCCGATAAACGTCTTCGTAGTGGGTTTATCCTGCTTTGTAAATCTTAATGATGATGACTTATGTCTTTTTTTTCTTTTTTTTTCTTGATTAAGTTTATCAGACACCAAGAAAGTTTAACGGATTCCCTAGATTTACTTATCTTAACAAACAGTCATAAATCTGAAAGGAAATCTAAGAAAAAGAGCAATGACCATGTTCACGTATAATACTACTCAACTAATATAAAAGTGCGGTTCTTTTAGTACGTTTTAGATTAATGCATCTCCCTTAAGGTACATATACTATTTTACACCATTCTTGCATCCGATTTTGTTTCAGACCCTTGCCAAAAATCTTCAATTAGCTTTTAAAGTCATGAAAACTACTTACATTTAGACAAAAAAAAATATTCTTAGCTCTATTTACCAAGTTAACTACAATGTTTAGGAGCTCATTGTTTTCTGTCGCATTTTAGTCTACAAAAGGTATTTCCATTTGAATCTATACATGTGGTATGTTAAGTTGTATCTATAGCAAGTTTTTAACATAAACGTGAAACATTAGTCTACGATGTGCTCTCGACATCAATGCTATCAGGGCACCATTTGAAGTATTCATATTTTATTGTTATGCTTTCATGATGAAAACGTAAAATTTTTGAAGAAATGTTTCTTCTAATATAACATTAAAATTGTTTCTTTGAAAGTTTTCACACAGCAGCTTTCAAATTATATAAGGAAACTCTCGGAAAATCTCTCGATTAAAGAGTTGCGTCTGTAGGATACAAGAACAATCTTTTAGGGTACCTTTTTCTTTCCAGTTGTTACATGTGGTCCACCGGGCATAATCAACAATGGTGCGGTGCTCGGCACAGATTTCACTTATGGACACGAAGTGCGCTATATCTGCGATAGCAAATACAACATGACCGGCTCTGCCACCAGGAGCTGTACTGAGTATGGGACATGGAGTAAATCATCTCCAAGTTGCACATGTAATACCCTTAATATACTCTTTAAATTTGTCCGTTTTCTAGATATCATAACGCTAATTCATTAATATATGCACAGATGAGAAGCACTGCAAGTCTCATATATCACATAGTTCAAAACCCGAGCAATATTGTATGCATCACGCCCACCAAGACCCATAATTTTACAAAAGTGTTTTGTGGGTTATTATATGTAACCGTTTGAATGAAATATGTATTTTATAAATATAACATATCTTTATGTGATATAGAAAACATTATTATATGACTTCTCGTTTTGGTGTCTACTGATCGACAAAATCAGTTTAAGCTACTTAATCAGTTTATTATATGACTTTCAATTTAATTTGCTTTATGATTGTTCGAATCCCAGATAATGTCTTTATCAAATTAGTTTATTAAATGACTTCATATTTTGATGCATTCTAATTGATTCAATTACCATTCATTGTCTTTGCAAAGCGACATAATACACTCAGTACAGTGGCGTAGCTTGGAGAGGGCAGGGGGGACAGTTGTCCCCGGGCGCCATGTGCCAGGGGCGCCAAAATGAGGAAAATACAACTATTCGTTATCTCAAATGCACTCGAAGGGGGTGCCGAGTTTATGTTTTGTCCCCGGACGCTAAGTAAGGGGGCGCCAAGTTTATGTTTTGTCCCTGGGCGTTAAGTACCCTCGCTACGCCACTGACTCAGTACGTCGCGCACGGATGCTACAAGATTCACCGGCTCACTTGAGGTAATAACGTCAGTAGAGCTAGTCAAAGAATGCGCTTTTGCTCACGTGTGCAGCATGAATCACTTATTTTAAACTGAATATATTTTCCGTTTCTTTTCGTCGACCTGCCGCTCTTTTAGCTGTCTCTATTTGCATTTGAAATAAGAACAACCTATTACAAAGTTTACTCATTGTTTTAAAACTACCTAATTAACTGAAGATTCCACCGATTGTACATTTTTCTGGGTGTTTTTGTATGGAACGGTTACTTACTACTGTCTCATTACCCTTATGGCAAAGTAATAGTAATACCATACATTAATTGTCGATGTTTATGTTCTGATACTATAAGGATTTTTGAATACCATAAAAAACAATATTCATCTCGTCCTGCTGTCTCTGTCAAATACATTTTTGCTTTGATGCGTTATTGCAGCAATTAAATCAAAAGTTATTAATTGTATATCACATTCACGTGCACAGTTGAAAATGAAGCAAGGTTTCGCATATTCGGTTGTTTTATTTCAAGTATTTCAATTCTATTCGAGTTTGAAATGCTTGTTATCAAGTAATATCTTTTTCTATCCCTCTCTTAGTTAATTGGTCTGTCTATAGCTCTCTTATGTTTTCTGTAATATATTGTACTAATGCCTGTAATAAGGAAAAATACGGAACTAACTTTTCGAAACGATGAACAATATTGAATCGAACAGTTGGAGTTTAGTTTACGTACATGTCATATGTGTATTCATTTGTAGTATTGGGAATATTTGCATTCCAATAGATTTCGCATTTTCTAAAGTAAAAGAATTTCGTTGAATTCTTACTGTGCATTTTTGGTTTTATATTTGAGGGTTGGTGGGTATAACGTGAAACTTCATCGAAGGGTTGTGACAGTACTATCTCAGCAACGGTGCATCATTTATTACAGGCAATACAATAAAATAATGATTGTATATTCATAACACTTAATACATAGGTTTATCAATTCCACAGAAAACATATATACGTAAACATCGGTCGCTGCCAATGTGCATATAAGTATTATTATTATAGACTCCTTTCTTCTCCGTTAGCTTTACATGGTCAGAATTATGCATTATTCTACAATACTGAACACCTTGATATTGCACGCACGTGCACGTCAGGAGTTTATAAAAACAGTATAGTGTTTAAGGAGCTACTTTGTAAACAAATCATTCCAACTCATTTAGTAGACTTTAGGTTAGGTGATATTCCATAGCTTCTTTTTGATAAATAGAATTGAAAGAGTTGATATATTTCCCACTTTATGATTCCAAGCACTCAATGACCGAACAGAAACACACATACAGCCGAATCAAGACACGTCCCTCACGGATCAAATCACAGACATGTATTTTATGTGGAATTGACAGAGTTAATAAATCCAGGTCCAGCGGAATTGAATAGAAGCGACAAAAATGAAAAAAAAAATATTCATTCCAGACGAACTGATTGCTTCGTTGGCCAAGTGGCTAGAGCGTCCGCCTCTGATGCGGGAGGTAGAGGGTTCGAACCCTGGCCGAATCATACCAAACACATATAAAAATGGTATTAACAGCTGGCTTGTTAGGCGCTCAGCATGAAGAGGTTAATGTTAGGACTGGTCGACCTGTGTCAGGATAATGTGGCTGGGTGGGACATGACGCTTCATGTGTGCGGCATGCTGCCCCAGTGCTAAACATCACTGTAGACTGCAACACTGCAGATATTGTAACGATATGA
>JAECUM010049844.1:0-19282 GCA_016617855.1 Megalonaias nervosa | reverse complement strand
AAAACGGAATTAAAATTAGAACATTATTTGTTAAAAGACTCATAAAACAATATAAGGCAAATATAATAAAATTTCGGACCTATAATCGTTGTTTACCTTTAGAGAAGGGAAGATGGGAAAAGTTTCCTAGAGATGAAAGGCTGTGCAAACTGCATGCAAAAATGCGTGAGTGATGAAATTCATTATGCCCTTGAATGTGGCTATTTCAAAGAACAAAGAAAGCAATTGCTGCCTAACACATCTATATCAGACCAAATGTATCAAAGTTTAAAGAATTACTGAGTTCTCAGAAAGTTGGCGTTTTAATAAATTTCTCTAAAACTGTTGATATTATTTTATCAAAATGTCTTTATATCAAATCATCTTTACTTGAGGTGCTTGTTGTTCTTTCCATATTTCTTTAAAATTATGAACAGAAAAGTACAATAGGTTCATCCTTGTAAAGTAATGAGTTCACAAAAGAATTATTTGGGTTCCGTTTATCGTAATTTATATCCTGTCTTGGTAATTATGTCAGCATCCATGTATTTAGGTTTCAACTTGTTCGCTTTCCATTGGAATATGGAATGTGATATTGCTGTCATTCTGAGTTCAATTGCAATTACTGCGAAACAAAAATTATATCGTCAATGGCTGATGTACACGCATGCAAAGTGAGATAATAATATTTTACCTCATATGTTGCGTATTGCAGCCAGAGTGTAATAAATAATTTGTCATTATCATTATATCGCGCATTGTGTATTTCCTTTACTGAAACCAACCAAATGACATATGTGTCCGACATGTGACCCATTCATTTTTCCATCCTCAAACTCGAAGACTGTTTGATGAACGCTACCATAATAAACAAATACATGAGTAGAAGTCATACTTTTTATAATATAACAATATCATACACGTCTTGTTCATAAAGGTCTGAACTACAGCTGAATTCTAAGTTATAGGTGTATTTACCTTATAAACATCAATGAAACTGTTTTGTGTATCAACAAGTACTCAAGTAAACTGATTTATGAGATTTTATCATTTGAAATATCTAATATCTCCTAATTCAGAGTTAAAAATTAAAGAAAAAAAAACGCTATATCTTCTTTCAGATGGATGTGTCTGATACCAGAACGAAATTGTACACAGGTATGACTTCCAAACAACCGCCGTATCATTTGATAACAACATACTACTTGGATGCCCTTAACATAAGACAAATTGTCCAGAGACACCGACTCATTGACTTCTCTGCCCGTCTAAAAGAGATCTCTAAACATGCATATATGGATCCCCCCCCCCCTCTCTCTCTCTCAAACGAGAGAAGAATTGATTGATAAACGGCATTAAAATCAGTCAACAACAAGTCTTTTTCGAGCTATTGTCAGAGTAGCATAATTGGGGGGGGGACGGAGCAGGAAGTAAGAGTTGGTTATTTATTTGGCGACTACTGCGATATTGCAAACCGAAAATATATAGACTGTGTATATGGTCCTATGTCATAACCATAAGCCTTCCCGAAAATGGTGTTCCCAAAAGCACTGCAGATGTACTATATAGCATTGTTTCCTTGTACACACCAGTCAGAAAATTTGATTGATATAGACGTGATGCTATCCGAAGTCCAGTTTATCTGATATCAGGTACAAAGGATATTAATTCAGACAGGCGAAATTGTGTCCACAATACTTACAAACCCATACGACTTGGCAAGTCATGTAAATTGATTTAAAAAAAAAAAAATGCACGTGCAAGAGATTAGAGTTAAATTGGGGCTCTCCTACTGATAGATTGTATTGCTGGTTATAGGATACACATGGCGGTAAGTATAAATGGTGGAGGAAGAACCCTGGAAAGCCTCGATAGAAAAGAAAGAAAGAACCACCTGCCCACGGAAAGCTACTGGTAATCTCTCACATACCTACTGTGACCAAGCCAAAGACTCGAACCCACGCGGACAGTGAGATGGCAGTGATCAGTAAAGGCGTGCGCTTGAGACCATTCGGCCATCTGGGGACAGTATTATGGCTGGCTTAAAAATAAAAATAATGCATGATACAAGAAATGAATACAAATTTTAATAAAAAGTAACAATCACTTATATTTGTAAAATGGTCTTCAGCTAATATTACAATGTTATTTTGTTTTGCTCTTGTACACAATGAAAAAATCCTGATACTCGTACTATAACTACTATTATAACTTTTGTCTTTGTAAGATATGGTCAGGCATATGATGTTGACGTGATCCTATCCGAAAGTCCAAGTCATCTGTTATCAGGTACAAAGGTTTATTATTCTGATAGTCGAAATTGTGTTCACACTACGTACAAACTCGTACAATTTGGCGAGTAGTGTAAGATCACGAACGATATCATGTTCAAGAGATTATTGTCGAATTGGAGCGATCCTACTGATGGATTGGTGGTTTAAAACCATACAGCGGTGTATGATGTAAGAAATACATCAACATTTATAATTGCAAAATCAGTTATATTTTACAGATTTCTTCGGCTGATATCATACATCGACAATAATAATTTCACTCTGGTCAACACTCAGCTTTCCGGAGGCATGTAAGAGTCACGTGTGCGTGTCCTACACGCGAGCTGTGGAATACCAATCATCTCCGTGGTTTGTTCTATTTGAAGACGCCACTCACACCAGTGATAGGTCCTAAGCTTGTTTGCGAAACTTTAATTCCACACATTTAACCCAAGTATCTATGATGTGGAGGATTTGATTGTGGGGTGTTTCATTATGATTGATTGGTTAGGGTGGGGTGCTCCCAATATTTTAGTTAAACTATTATAGAAGTCCCACCCAGGCTCGAGTTTGGTTGGTAGTTAAATTAGTGAAAGATAGATGTAAAGCTCCGAGCCCCCAGTCAGCAATGCCGACGGTTAAATGATTAAATATACAAAAAAGGGTGAAACTCAAGAACAATTTAATAACAATTCAATAGTCAAATGATTCAAATTTCCCAAGTACACTCCTCCCGCTCGACCCTTGAATAGCCTATTGCATCACTTGATTAGTAGTGTAAGATAGATTTTTACCTGTCCTTGTACTCTACTCATCTGTGTATTCTTCTCTCCTATTCCTCCCAATTCCTTCTTCTCTTCCTCCCCGACTTTCTCCAAATTCCTTCTCCTCCTACTCGACATCTCATACTCCTTTTCCTCCTTCTCCTCCAGACTACTTTTCCTCCTCCTCCACCTTCTATCACCTTTCTCTCACCGACTAGACTTTTGTCGAGTCCGACTGCTCTGCTAGCCTCACTTCCGTCTCCCCTCTTGGAGACTCGGGACTCAAGTAAACCGGAAGTTCTGTCTCCCAAAAAGCTTCCTGTGAAAACACAAGGACGGTACAATATTTTTTCGTTAGCCCTCTCATCTCACACTACACACAGCCTATCATCAGATAACGGCTATGAAATTTCTTCGGTCACTCATTCGTTCACATCGAAATACTCATACGTTTTTGTATGGTAAAACAACGTCATAATAAAAGCACGGTATCAATTACTTCTCATACATAACTCAATAAATTGCGTCACATCAGTAAATATTCCTAATCCCGTTATACTAAACAATATCACAATAATCAGACGCATTTCTTTACATTACAACTCATACAAAGTACACAAATATTCAAATATCCATGCTCTGATATATTCATACGTCCATAGTAATCTAATCTTACATATTTCAATCATTTTCAAAACTCACAATTCAAGCATGCGTAAATTTTATCATAACACATTAATAAATGTATTGGTTTACTACGAAGTAACTAATAGCCAACTACAAAATTAATTCTGAATCTACATAATTCTCAACGTAAAATTAAAGCCCATTTCTCAAATACGCATATAAATAAAACACTACAAAGGTAATTCTACATACTAAACGATCCTAGTAATTAAGTATACATACTACAAATAATTACAATTATGATGCCATAATATTCTGCAAAAATCGAGTAAATAAACTTACTGGCCTTTCCGAAGCTTTTCTTCCCTTAGAATCTGTTCTAAGTTTTACCACCAATTACGAGTGGCTTCTCGGAGTAATCATATTTCTTCAACAATCTGTCAAGGCGTAACTAACCTTTGATTGCGAGTTACGAAGTTATAATTCGGATCTAAGTTGTAATCACACCCTCTGTCTCAATTCCGATTGGAATGTCGCTGTAAACAGATCCAATCAAACTCAGCGGACAGTGTCCCTCTCGCTTGTCTGTCAACGTGGGGACAGATGAAAACACGCACCTCTTCCCCGCTGGTTTCCCTCTGATCTTATGAATAATCTTTAACACCTAGGTGTGAGGATTACAAGTCTTTGTCAAATGACGCGAGCGATCGCCTACGCCAGCTCTAATTTCCGGCGGGTCACGGTAACCTTGCGTAAGGGATTAACATTAGCCTGCGGAAATCTTTAGAAATCAAACACATGGTCGCAGTAATAATACCCTAGTTTATACACGACTTGATAGCTGGGGCTGAGCAAACGTGACATATGACGTGCCGATTTATATAATATTTTGAGTTAGTATATGGATTCTGCCTCACAGAAATTGGTCATCTGTTTTGTTTGCCATTTCATTACCCTTAATACCAATGTGACTATGCTGCCAGCAGTACCGAATACTTTTTCGATATGCTATGAGTAAATCATATTTCTGAAAAATGTGGGATATTGATGGGTTGCCAACTTTAAGATTTTGTAAGGTTTAAAGTGTAAAAATGAAATCCAAAAAGATGAAGAAATAGGCTGTTTGTTTTGTGCGAGGTTTCAATGTAGTTCAAATATTTGGTTTTGAGTTCTGTAGGTTAAACGACATATTTCAGCACATGATAGGATTCAGACATGCCTCCGAATGCTGAAATGCATTCTCTTTGTATTTCTTCTACTCTGATTTCGATACCCACTGCTGCAAACATGCAAGGATAAGTGGTCACTTACTGAAGGTTTCCTCTACGTTTCCATCTCACCGGATCCAATTATATGAGGTAGTGGAAGCATTATGTAGAAATCGGTTGATCGTACGATACAACCTACATGAAAAGAATTAAATTTAAATAATTTCTATTAATTTTAGTGTTCATCCTCGTTGTTTTGTCCCTTCCGATTATTATTTCTTTTACTGAAACCACCGTACAAAAAATATCTTCATATTCGTTACCGATTACTTTGCCAGGCATATTGTCCCAGGCCGTTGCATTTATACTATTTGTTCACATATGAATGTATTCTTGGGAGATTGATTCTAGATAGCTTTTGTACTACAATGAAACTTCCATGCCATGTCTTTATAAATCTCGTGTAATTCATTGATGCAAACACTATATATGTTGTTTACCACCCAGTTTTTGACAGATCTTTATTTAAATTTTTTAAAAATACGCTACTGATATTACCAAATTAAAATGTTTCGTCCTATTTATTTTTGGTTGCTAAATCAACAATTGCAAAAATATTTTTTTTCCAGACTAAACTGAAGACCTTAATAATAGATGTCATGGTACGACTTGGTCAGGCGGTCAAGTGACCCTATTGGAAATTTCAATGTATATTGCGGCAGGTACGCAGATTATTGATTCTAATGCACGGACATGCGTTAAAAACACAACCTGTAAACATCGGATAGTCATTTTATCTGATAAATAGATGCTCGCTGAAGGGATGAGGACTGTGTTGTATTGAGGCGGGTTAGGGCAAATTCACTGATAGATTGCATGCGTGGTACAAATATTTTTAAATGCTCACGATATAGATCCCAGGCTGTTTCAGTGACATTACTTATTTACATATTGGTGTACTCCATGTACATTAAACTGACTCAAACTAACCTTGAAACTTAAACGTATTTTAAGTGTAAACTTAAAGTACTTTCCATGTATAATTATATCAACATGGGGGGCGGGTGAAGGCAAGTGCCCGATTTTTAAAAAATCAATTGTGCTGCGCATATATATATATATATATATATATATATATATATATATATATATATATATATATATATATAGTGCTGAAAATGAATCATAACCCTGTGTTATTTAAGTGTCCATAAGAAATTGTAAGACCTTGATGAAAAGACTGTACATTCTTTATCTAAACCTTTTCCTTTGATACTTTGGTCTGGCATGTGCTGTAGATGTGGTCATATCGGAAAGTCCAGTATCACTGGTATCGGTTACTGGTTCTGATATACCAAATAGTATGAACTATATACATTCAAATATTTAAAACAAGCACAGTGATAATAACACGACGCATGCATAAGGGATATTGAGTTGGGGGCGATCGCACTAATAGGAATACATATATATTGTTCTTTCACGCAGATTTGTAAACAATTTCATTAATACAAGAAATTGCAATAAATTTGAGGCTTCGTCCTATTATTTATTGACGCTAACTCAATATCCAGTGCACTAGTTGGGGGCCCCGAGTGGCCAAGTGGTCTAAAGTGCTCACCGTTACTGATTATTGCCATCTCACCTCTGTCTGCGTGGGTTCGAGTCTCAGGTTCGGTCAATGTGGGTATGTGAGAAAGCTTGCCAGTAGCTTCAAGTGGGTCGGTGGTTCCGGGGTTTTTCCAGGTTCTTCCTCCATCATTTATACTGGCCGCCATGTATAGTCTATCTAGTGCTGAAAAATGGCATTAAACCCTACAACAAGAACAACAACATTGCACTAGTGGAATCAGAGTACACAGTCTATAGAACATAATTCTTGCAACCAGTATTGCCTTATTAAAGGAGTAATTTCCTTTATGGCCTTAGACAACTGGCATACGTCGTTCTTATTGGTTAAGCAGGAGGGCGGGTGAACAGACTACTTTTTAGAGCAGTCCATTTGTGAAAATAAATCTTCCTACGAAAATGAACAGACAAGCGTCAATAACGCTAAACCGAGACCTCTAATTGGGTTGCACTAAACCGAGGCCTCTCTAGGAATTAGCGCACTTTTGGTATTTTTTCTCTTGATGCATGCGTGTAAAATTTTTATGCGTTCTTGTTTACCGACCCGGGACATTCACTGTTGGTCGTCACCCTCTCTGCTGATGTAGCGAGGCGGTTAGGTGACAGGTCTCTCAACCAAACATTTTATAGAGACCTATGCGATATCGCGACCGAGGATCATGTAAATTTATCGTGATAAATCCATGAGGAATCGCTTGCGCTTTTGAGAAGATGTTTTTAAACTTAATCATATCCATGTCTCCTGAATACCAAGTCTGGTGGATGTTTCTTAGTGTGTGGGTATCAACACCATTAAAGACAGCCAGAAGATTGCAGTTATCTATGATCACTTTAGGTATTTGCGCATATCGCTGAGTAACATATATAATATCGGCTTTTGTGTTTGCCTCGGGAAAATATCCGATCTGGATTTGATTGTTTGCCTATCCTCACATCAAAGTATACTACGAGATTGTTGATGTTCCCGTTGAGATCATCTACCAACGGCGCATCGTTGATGTCGATGATACAATCAATAATATCATTGCTGTCCTCGTCCAACAACTTTGTATTTTCATTAAAATCTTTAAGTGAGTTGTAGCATCGCTGATCATCTACAGATGGTGTCACTAAATACAACTTATCACACTTGAGCCATCTCATTATCAGGTTAAGCAACAATTGCATTTTACCAGACCCAGATGGACCAATGATAATTGCTCTGATAAAATTTGGTAGCGCTGAATTATACTTGACTAGCTCTTGCTTTCGTGTCGCTGAGAAATCAACGACATTCATGTTGTTGAAATGCATAATAATTATATGGATTTATATTGTGTTTGATGCAGAGCACCCACCCCCACCATCGGTGGGACCACTGGATTAAAAACAATAACGACGAGGAATAAAAAGCGTGCACTTACAGGCAAGTGTGTAAAATGTGGTACCAAAAAATACAAATTTATCTCTCATGCAACAGGCGGAGATATCGCTGCTTCACTGGGACAATCACCAGGGGCTCCATGAGCTAAGTATCCTGCCGAGAAGCACCTTTCTGGATACAATTGTTGTGGTCCTGGAACCCGACTTGATATCCGACTTGACGAGAAAGATCAACCAAGACCTGCAGAGTATCCAATAAATGCGATTGATCAAGCGTGCTACGTTCATGTTGTCGCGTATAAAAATCCAGATCTACAACAACGACATATTGCAGACGTGAAGTTGATTCACACTCTAAAGTCTGTAAAAACAATAAATCTCTCAGAGAATCGCTTCCTAATTTTTTTTAATAAGATCTGCGATGACAGGTAAACTATTGCTAGGGACCTGTAATTAATCATAGATAACTATTATATGGACTAAATTTATTATAGCCCAAGAGGATATTGGAGGGGCAGAACAGCGATTAGTAAACTTGCTAATGCGGAGGGTGTAGCACGTTCTGTTGCTGCAGATTGGTTAGCACGACAGGCAATATGGCAAATTTATCTACCACCACCTAAAAAAATTCAATACGCACATTTTCATGTCGGCACCCTCAATGAGGTTCATCAAGCAGATATTTTGTTTTTTACCACATGATACTATTAAAACTGTTAGACGTCAATCGCACACATACAAATACCCGTTGACTGTCGTTGACGTTGAAAGGAGATATAAAGAAGCAGAACTACTATCAAGAAACTGAAGTTGCATCTGCGTTTGAACGAATTTATCAACGTGGCAGCCTGCAATGGACACAGTTGCTACAGGTTGATCCTGGCAAGGAATTTCTTGGTGCAGTATCATCGCTGATGCAACAACATAAGGTCAAAATCAGACGAGGGCACACGGCAATTCATCGCGATCAGGCAATCGTTGAGCGATTTAATCGAACACTTGCTGAGCGATTGTTTGGATAGCAGTATGCGAAGGAAATATCCACAGACCTTAAGTCCGGGGACACGAGATCCCGTGAATGAGTTGCAAGACTACCAAGTGTGATAGCTGCGTCAAATAATGAAATTACTTGTTGAATTTCTATGAAACCCAACAATGCAATCTCAAAGAAACACATTCCATTTAAGCGACACGACTCTTTCTCAAAACAACCAGTAGTTGGTAATGTGACTGTCAGATATTTATATTTCCAGCGTGGTAAAATCCAGGGGTAGACCTGCAATCTACAAACTCGATTCAACTATTCCTCAACGTGGATTTGTACGTGAACACTTCCTGAAGATACACAATTACCACCGCCTTCATTCTTTTAAAGGGTGATTCATTACCAATAAGGCACTGGCTCCTCTACGTCGATTACACTCAAGACAGGTCAGCATCACATTTTCGCGTGTGTGGCCACCACTGCTATTCATTCTATCCACGGTAAATTGTCATGCGTAATTAGGAGAATACTGCCACAACATCACTGTGTTACAGAAAGCACCGTGATTATTTTGTTATTGTTTCAGCGTCATGATAAATTCAATATCTAGATCAAAGTCACGCTTATTTTTTTGTCAGATCGCTGATAATCAGCTAATCGTTTCCTTACTATATCGTTTAATAACGATGCATTGATTTCCTGAGTTTGATTATTATTCATTGCGCAGTCTATGATAACTCTTTGTAGCTGAAACATTCTTCTGGCTCGAGATACTGCTAGATAAACTAAATTTGACCATTCGATACGATCATCGACAATCCAAATATTAGTATTCGAAATAGTTAATCCCTGTGATGAATGAATAGTTATAGCATATCCTAGAGTCCATGGAGATTTATTCATCGTTAATGCGCTCTCAACAACATCCACAGTAACAACAACAATATCATTAAGAATGAGCTTTTGTTTCTTCCTTGACTCTGTCAATGGTACAGGAATTTCAACGCCAATATTTTGTTTACGCATATCTGCTGGGCGATAACACAATAGCACAGGTAGATCTGAAAATTTATCTTTATGTAACAGAAATAATTGTTGCTGAAGTCAATCAGGAACTATTTTCCTAGATGCGATAAACAGATCTGCAGGCCTCCACAAATTCCAAAAATCACTCATCGCAGTCTCTGTAATTATCTCGCTCATTATCAAGCATTGGATGCTATCCGGCTGCAGTCTGATTAGCTTTTTGAACTCTTTCAGCGATTCATCAATAGCTCTATGATCATTAAATATTTCCTCAAGGATTTCCGACAAAAGGTAGTAGTTGACCATGATCACCACACATGATAACAGCAGTATTCCGAGTCAATAACCTATCAAGAAACATTTTTAATACGTAAGCGGATACCGTACGTATTTCATCCCAGATAATGATCTTAGGAATATATTTCTCACCCATTCGTCCAGGTGTCCACGCATCTCCCTTCCACCGGAAGAACCTGTGAAAAGTATGAGATTTGACACCTCTTTCTTTCATCTCTCTGGCAAGCCTGTGAGTCGGAGTTAGTACTACCACATCTGAACCCCTGAACAGATTTATCACGCGTGTTGTTTAACCAGAACCGCCAGGTCCTTTGAGATAAACGGTTTTATGTCTGGCCACAGGATCATATACCGATGGTTCTAATGATTGTTATAATATTTTATTATTTTTATAATATATCTCAACAGGTTTATAATCAGCAGATTCAGAATAACTAAGTATCTTTTCTTTTTTCACTCTCCACTCGCCCCATGGTGCATCAACTCCGATCTGTAATTCATTTGCAATCCTGTATCTTTTTACTGATATAAAATGAATCTGTGGCGACTCTAACCGCGGTATCAGGAAATCTGTTTATCATCGATAATAAGTTTATCGAAACATACGCTAACATCGAAGATCTTAAATGAGTAAACTGTCGTGAGTCACCATCAACATAGCTCACAACTGTGTCTAGTTTGGTTCCATCTGATAGATTAACATTGTTTCGATTTACAAATAAATTTTTCTCTATTGTATCAGCAATTATTAAATCGAGCTCAGCATCGTCGATGATTAATCTTGTGCAATACCTTTTATGATCATGTGATCCTCCTTGTGTAAATTTCCCAATTATTTTTCTGCCAGGATCTTTTGCAAGTTTAATTTCATAGTCTCTAATATCGTAATTGACATCTTCGTCAGCCCTTACATCGTCAGCCCTGACATCGTCAGGGCTTTTTGGTAGCCAGGCTTGTTTTTGTGGATGATACGATGTTATTGCTTCACTCACGTTTAACAATATCAATATCTGAGCATCAAGAATATATCGTAATAAAACTATTGGAGTCCGACCCGTTTATTAAAATGACGACCAAACCAAACAGCGACAACTGGATGGATTTACTCCAATTCTGCAAACTCGAATGACTCAATACATGCAAATCCAGTTAAGTCAAAATCTGGCAAGGGTCCATTTATCGCAATTCTACTCATCTCGTGTGTTGGATGTCCAAATCTTTTAAAATTCTTAGCACACTCTCCCATTCCAAGAAAACTTCCAGGATAACATGCAACCATATCAACTGAGATAACATCCTTATAATCGTATTTAGTATTCCACAATCCGCTGTATTCGACACAACTGCGTTGTATATCTTCAAGAAATTCCAACCGTGTTAGCCTCCATGAATTTTCCTTCTGAGCAAAGTGAGCAATAACTGATGGAACAGTAAAACAACTTCTAAGTAATCGTTCAATAATATTAGCATCATTTGTGTATTTTAACGTGCTCTGATTCATCTCTGAATGAAGGGATTCTGTGCGATAAATATCTCCATTAGGCCATACAAAATGGTCATAATTTCTACATTCGGAACTTTGAAACAACCACAAGGATACAGGGTCACTCTTACTGATATTTCTGATAAAATCGAACATATGACCGTCATAAAATTTTACAGTTTGAGTTCGTGGAAATAATGTTACGTTTGGCGTCCACGCGTGCGCGTTATGATCAACGATCTCTATCGAAGCTCCCTTTGATTTATATTTTGATTCCTACAAAATCTCGATGGTCAGTGTCTTCACCCTTATTGGAAATTTTAATTTCTTTTCCAACTCAGCAACGTCTCTGATCGTAGCTCCATTTTCTTTTTAACGCGCTCGGTCCATTCATTTATTATGTTTCGTCTCAGATCTGTTAGACCATTTCCCCGTATCGCGATTGTGAAATGTTCTATAACTCTTTCAGCAACACAATTCAAGGTCGAAATTTTCATTGGTCGAATATTATCAAAGCTAGGCTTATCATTCAGCGAATATATCGCATAAATAACTACCGACACAGGGTATGCTTGCTCATAATATGGTTTGTCGATACCCGTTAGTATTTCTGGTTTGGAATTTTTACTTAAAGTGACAACATCTCCAGCGCGGTGTGGTTCTCGAACAGGGTCACGTTTGTCACGGATAATCCAGGTTACGTCATCGTCTACCGCCACAATAAATTTTATTCTAAGAATGTATCTTTGTTCGTCTAGATAATCAATAATTGTCTTTGCTCGTTGGTCATTAATTGTAGCATCAATTGTGGGTTTATCCTCTTGTATAATTTTAAATGCTGACCACACATGATCCACGCCATTGTTTCGAAACTCTCTCTTGGCTTCACGGATACAATTGATTAAAGTCTTATTCGTCAAATCAACATCAACCAGAGGTTATTCTGTCAAGATCGAATCTGGTTTGAGAGGGCTTGATCGCAGATAATCTTGTAAATTCCTTCATCATATAATTAGGCAAATATATATTTAAACTTCAATTTATAATATTCAGTGATTCAAGCAAAGAATAGTTGTAATTGGATGATGATTGGATCTACAACTCCTTGTAATATGGCTTGGGTAGAGGATTTCTGTGCATACCACCTGCAGAGTGTGCGACGAGTGAGTATAGGACCAAAGCCATGTTTGAAGTGTAACCAGGGATCAGGTAGGAAACGAAATTGTGCGTAACGTGTGGAGGTAGAAAATACAGAGCTTTGAAACGATATTATGATTAAAAAAAATAATGGCGTTGAATCTTCTATTAAAAAAAGCGCTGGAGACTATTTCGCTAGATTTTCACGCTAGCAGCATCCCACATATTTTCTAGTAATAAAATAATAATTTAGACAAGTGATATATACTATATGAATGGAGCAAGGAAATAATGTTGATGAACTTGTAACGCATCCCATCATCAAGAATTATGAGGCGTCGCGTGCTGGTGTGATTAGGAACTGTCGACTAAAACAACGAGTCGGTTTTGTCACTAATGCTGATTATCTCAGAGTCACTGTTGGGAAGAAAAAAAAACATTATCACTATCACAGATTTGTATATAAGTGTTTTTATGGCCTGATCAAAGATGATTTAGTGATTGATCATATTGATTCAGGTCCAAAGAATAATTCTTGGGTTAATTGGACATTCTTTTAGTTACATTACCAGGGAGGTGACTCGTCCAAAACAAAAACTCAGATGCCATTTTAATGATCACAAGATTTTATATTACTGCATGTATTGAATGTTTGGGTTTTATGTGTAAAGTTTGGCATATTTGCATGTATGTAAACAACAAATCTCTTAACACTGTTTAAATAAAATTTTGAAACCTACTTATTCCCAGCACAGATCTATTGAGCTGTAGATTTTATGCAGCAGCTATGCTCAAGGTATTTGAAAAAGAAGGGGTTTTGGAGGTGGGTGGGGTAAATTTGTTTTATTCAGTGAGTAATCTATTTTGTTTTACTTATTAAAGCACCAGTATTACATTTTATAACTTTCGTCACCAAACCCCTAAGACTTTAACACCCGAGTCAATCCAAACATTCGTATCTAAAAATAACATAGAATCTTCATTTTCAAAAGTTGCCTATCATCGGTTTTATCGTCACCAAAGAAACAATTTCACATCTCCAAAATAAAAAACAGTTTTAGATACATTAAACCAAAGAACAAATGTCATGTTGAAGCAATTCTACAAGAGAACTAAAAAAGGTTGTAAACATTTTCTGCCACATTTTTTACATGTAGCAAATTGTCCCCGATGGTAGACTATAGTTCACCTCATTGTTATTGGCTCCTAAATATATGCACAATACGACTGAATCAAGCAATCAAAACACGATTGCTATTCATTTTGTACAATCTAAATCGCTATTGTGTCCGAAAATACGATACTAAATTAAAATGGCGAAACGGTATTTCCAGGGGCGGAGAATATTTTCTTGATCGAGATGGGGTGGGAGGCGGAGGGTAAACAAGTAAATCAAGGGGCTATATGAAAATATTGAGAATGCCTTTGCACCCATAAAGAAGCTTAATAGCGGGTGTTTTATGTCAAAAGCAGACATTACACTTTACATTTGTGAAATTTTCCTTTTAATTCACACCATATCGCCATTATTGTGCTGAGGTACCATTAAACGCTCATACCTACCTACATATCTACTACCTACATTGGTTCATCTCAATACTATATTTCTGGGTATATTTGTCAAAACAAATTTGATTGTGACCAATTTTTACTCACAGACTGTAGTTTAAGTTGTCTTGTATGTGATACCTTTAGCAATTCTCTACAATGGATAGCAAACAAACGGCTGTCAGCAGCAATGTCTCATGTTTTAGATGAAAGTTTGGCTTGAGATTCCACTAGTGTCCAATGAGAGGAGTTCTTAGCAGTATACGCAAATATCGACGTTACTATGGTAGGTAACAAAACCTTGGTTCCATCCACAGCAGTATATGGATTAATTTGGTGAGAAATGCGATTCGATTTCCGCCAGAAAAACTGCACAAATGTAACAAATTGAAAAAATTATATTTGGCTCGAACCATAAACGTCCTCGAAAACTTGTAGTCTCTCTTAGGTACTCTAAACGTTTTAAAGTTTTAACGGCAAATCTCTGTTTTTATGGTATAGTTGGGTGCATCTGATTCTTTGTTCGTGGGTAACTCTGGTTCAGCATTTTTTTTAAAAACGTATACCCAGTTGTTAATGTTCTTGTTGTTGAACTTTAAGCAAACCAGGCATAGTTTACCAAACGAATACTCAAGATTCTGCGGAAATCATAACTGCCTTCAAGAGAAATATCGATGCAAGTTTTATTGTTAAACTCAAAATTTGTATAATTTTAATAAAGATCGTGATTGCTGGTTAGGTACCGCAGTGCTTCTAACATTGTGTAAATATACTGCAAATATTCCTCCTATATTTTATATTAGTGAATTCAGTAACATTTATACAGTAAAGATATGAAGGGAGATGCGGTTTCAGCTAATTATTTTATGCTGTCGTCTCAGCGAAATTTTCTATACTTACGTATCAAGTAAAAAATAGATATTGGAAAGGCCTGCTGACTGTTAGGTACAAGTTCGACTTAGACTTCACACAATACAGTTCCACCTTCTTCTTCTTACCTTCGAACTCATACTTCTCCGCACAGCAGCGATGTAACCATCGACATCGCAAAGAGTGACACCTTCGTAAAGGAGACCCAAACTCTATTACCCTTTCTTTCGATCTGAGTGTTCCACCGACAATTCGGACATGATGGTGAAAAGAATCTTACATAAATAACCAGTACGGAATAATATGGTGGACAGTGGGACAAAATTCCTTCCATAATAATGTGATGAAACTACCGGCTACAACCTCTTCATAATATTTACATACCACATTCTCTGATCTTCTTTCTCACATACAGGTTTCCAGGTTAAGGAGATGGTCCTCAATGCAAATATACAACCAACCACAATTCCCAACCTTCCAATCTTGCGCAATTACAGACTGAACTTGAAAACTTGGTTCAGGTTCTGCTAAACCCAGCAACATCAAGCATATAAGTAAACATGGAATCTATGACGGGAATTCACTTTTGAAAAACCACCTGAATTGTCTGTTCCCCTGTCAACAACCAATCTGAATCATTTAATGGCATATTCAAACATACGAACTACAATGCTTCCTCATTATAATTGTTCATAGAAGCCAGAGTGCACCACCTTATAGTGAGATGACCTTACAATGAAATAAGTATTACAATTTTACCACCACTTAACAAAACGTGGTCTGTATGTCTTGTTGTGAAAACCGTGAAGGGTTTTATAAGCTAGGGAGTGGTGTGCTACAGTATGCAAAACCTTTAATGTGTCCTTTTCTTTAGCACTTGGCTATGTGCACAAACTTTGTGGCTTCATAGATCCTACTTCTGTCCTTATTCAAAAAGTTTCAAATCATTCACAAAAATTAAACTGGTGATGTTCGCTTCCACATAAGCAATATCAAGGCAGTCAGATTACATACCATTTCAATTAAAACACTTATCGGTTAATACTGATTGAGGTTTGCAAGTTTTTCTCAGAGTACACGAAGTATCACTGAAGTCAACTGCAGAACAAAATTATACTCTGAAGTCGAAATTTTTTTCTTCAGAATTTAGTTTGATAATAACCTGCTGAATATTCAAAGACAGCTCAGAACAATCCTGTAAATATTTGTTCTTATCCCAATCTTTCCTCTGTGTTGACTCTGTCAAACAACTGCCAACTTACTTGTGCTTAGCGGGTATACTCCAAGACCAGTCGATGCGTACCCTAACGAAAATAAGTTTTCAGGCTGTCTACCGAGACAGCCAATAAGATTCATGGTTATATTTTGTCATTAGTTTGGAAGTGTAGTGTGCATCGACTGCAAAATTACACATATCGGTGGAAGTCGAGTTTCACTCCACAACGTGGTCAACCTTGTAAATACGTTCATGTTTAAAAATGTTAAATGGTTGATTTACCTGTTTGAGAAGCTTCTTCTTGTGATTACAAATTTTTTTTTGTTGAAAAATGGCGTATTTTTTTATTGACACTGTATGCATATGCTCTTTCCCCTTTCTATCACACTGGGTCATGTTTTTCCTTCACGTTCCCAAATCGTAATATGATTTCCTTCGTGTCTGTGCTTGAGGCATATAAGTCGGTGCGTTTGCCAGTCTGGCACATGACTCCAAAATTATAACTAGACTTTAATAGGGAACATCCTAGTAGTAAGCAACTTTGAAAGGTTCATCCCAAGTACAACCAGCTCCAGCTGTTCCTACTGTTTAGTACCCGAAACCATTGAAAATGTGATTAATGCATGTCCAAAATACTCAGCTCAACGACTGATATTCCAAGAAACACAGACCAAACTCGAAGCACCACTATCATACACTGAATTCCAAAGACCAAGTAATAAGAACACAAAACATATTTAAACATACTGGTCTACATTTCAGACATTATGAACAATATAATCTCCCTATGTGTTAATAATACCATAGAACAACTGATTTATAACAACATTCACTTACTCACTCACTCAAGACTCAAGAGAAGTACATCAGGTTTATACTTAAACCAATACAATTTAAATTAGAACACATTTAAATTTAACAGAATCGTTACCTTCTGGTCTCAGGACGCTAGAGGCGTTAAATCAACCGCAGAAGAGGACGAACGTCGCTCCATTCGGGGGTTGTATCGCCAAGGCGAGCGAACCGAACTCGGAGAGCGGCGACATTCCCTTGTTTAACTATCAGACCAAAGGAATGACTCTCAACCCAAATTCATTTCACTTTACTTTTCAACCTAGGCTTATACAGACAAGTGATAACAAATATAACATTCTAGCAGGATACATTTTTTAAACTAGGGCAAAAATGTCTTAAATATCTCTTCTCATTGTCATCATCTATTCTAACCATCCTACATAGGAACCGATATTCAAGTAGTGCCTGAATACAAATTGTTCTTATCAAACTTGTCCCCAAACAATTATACTATATGAGGTGGTCCAAAAGTCCAGATCATTAGCTCCAGTTGCACATGGCGGCACACGATTAATGAATATAAAATCAAAATTTCGAACAATTATAAACGACCTGGCCCTAAAGTAATAACTATATAAGGTAGCCCTAAGCCAAGACCATCAAGCCTCGCTGCACAAAGCGGCACCTCTAGAACTTTAAACTAAGGGAACAAATATAGGGTTAACATATCTGACCCAAGATTGCTACTTATAAGGTGGTATAAGTCCAATTCACCAGGCCCAACCGCACAAGGCAGTAAAATAAATTAAATCAGCTGCAGTACCAATTTAACTATACAGTAAAAACTCAGCCACATAGATTATATAAGGTGGTTTAATTCCCAAAACCATTAGGCCCATTCACATAAAGTGAAAATGATCGATTTGAAACAAAGTCAAGAAACTAAACTTAAAATTACATTTCAGGGGCACGAACCAATATCAGGTTTACCAACTATTTTTTTCACCACCAAAAGCACATAAGCTATTTATTTTAATTTATTGCAAGACGGCACTTTTTGGACCTTTGGACCCATGGATGAACTTTTTTCGACCATTGACGGGGCGTCCCTTGACGGTCAAATCCCTCGTTGGTCATGTCCAGACACCAAATATAAGAGTACGTGGATCAATTCCTACAATTACTATTAACCAAAATCCCCGAGGTACGTGATTCCACTGAATCCACTGAATCGGGGAGCAGCAGAGGGGGTGAACAGACCATTTTTGTTCGAGACCTTATTTATGAAAAATAAGCCTTCCTGCGAAAAGGAAATCTTAAAGTCAACAACGTTAAACCACAACCTCTAACTGACCATGAGATTTCTCTAATTGGGTTAGCTTATCTCGTTACTTTATCTCTGACTCTTTGGGGGTTTTTTTATGGTGTGTTTCGTTTACGCGCTGGTCACTCAACGTTGGTCGCTCACCCCATCTGCTGCTGTAATTAACCAAAGATTTTATCCAGACCTATACGATATCTAGATCTTGGGTCATGTAAATTTATTGTTATAAATCCGAACGGAATAGCTTGTGCTTTTGAAAAGAAGTTTCTAAACTTAATCATGTCCATGCCCCCTGAACACCAAGTATAATAAATATTTTGTAAAGTATAATTATCTACTCCATTAAACACAATTAAGATATTGCAATTATCTCTGATCACTTTAGAAATTTGCGTGTATTTCTGAGTTAAATAAATTACTTCTGTATTTTTGTGACGGCCTCGCGAAAATATCCGAGCTGGATTGGATTGTTTATCCAGCATTACATCATCGTATACTACGAGATTATTGATACATCCATCAAGATCGTCTATGGATGGAGCTTCATCGATATCGGTAATAAAATCAATAGCATCATTATCAGGACATGTCAGCGACTTTGCATTTTCATTAAAATCTTTAAGTACTTCGTAACATCGTTGATCATCTACAGATGGTGCTACTAAATATAATTTATCCCACTTGAGCTATCGCATTATCAGATTAAGTAATAATTGTGTTTTACCAGACCCAGAGGGGCCAAGTATAATTGCTCTGATA
>JAECUM010049840.1:0-35518 GCA_016617855.1 Megalonaias nervosa | reverse complement strand
TCAATATATTCGATCTGTTTTATTTACACCCATGAATATTACGTGGATGTATTTCTCGGAGGGTAGCTTAAATACACGAAAATAGATTTCTGTGATTGAAATATTAAACCCGAATGACTTTTGATTTTTCAACTCTTCACCTAAACTCATGGAAACTGGCATGTGGGTACGAGAGAGAGAGAGAGAGAGAGAGAGAGAGAGAGAGAGAGAGAGAGAGAGAGAGAGAGTGTCACTGTGACCAGTTATCACGTTTAAGTTGATTTTGTATTTTCAGCTTTCGTTCATCACACCCTTAATATCTCGGACATTACTTTACATATACTCATTAATTTTTTTTAAAATATATTATAGAGGATACGTCAGCCGTACCAAAACATAATCAACGTAACCCAGGATTCACGCTGGGGTGATTGTTATATTTTCATTTAAATGGTCGTTACACCCCCAATATTTTGAACCCTATTTCTTATACAGTCAGAGTTATATCGCGATAAGTAGTCCTACCGTATCAAAATAAGGTAAATCTGACCCAGTTTAACGCCTTAATGATTTGTGTGCTTTAGATGTTGGTTCGTTATAATCTCAGTATATTAGACGTTATTTCACCAACACTTTTGGAACTTGCCGTATGGATGCATCTCAGAGAGAACAACCCTATCAAGCGAAAAACTAGGTCACTGTGACGAAATTTGAACCATCATTATGTTGAAGCCTTTTTTGACCGACACTCACGAAAACTGTTGTGTTTATGCAACTCAATGAAAGTAATTAAACCATACAAAACGTAGGTTACTATGAAGTTATTTTTCATGTTTGACTGACTTATCCTTACCAGACTTTGTAAGGACACTTACTCAAAATATGCCCTTCCTGGAGGGGATTCGTGTTTAATCGTTGTTACTCACTGTTACATGTCCTAAACCTACTGTCCAACAAATAAAACTTCAATTCATAAAATCTTGCATCTAACTCTTTACACTTCTTTCCTTGTTCAGAATCTGGTTATTTTGAAATCATTATGTATGAATTCGGCTGCAGAAGCAGAAGGTACCGAAGTTACTCGCATGCAATTTCGTTGGGGACAGCTCAAAATGGGCGATCTGTTTAATCATGGAATTGAAGTCGGTCTTTCTCTTCCAACTTACGTATCAAATGTTTTTGTTTATATGTTCACACTTCCTTTTGCCACAGCCATTTATAAGTAGCGCAATGAATCTGCTAAACGGTGATCATTGCGAACCATTTTTCATTGCATGTTCCAATGTAATCCATCATCGATAGAACTAACATACAATTAATACATCACAGCCACTTGTAATAATTTATATTAATGATATCTATATTGTGTCTATAGAGTCTCCCTATGTACAATATGCATGCAGTATTAATAAAAAATTGTTACAAAATCTGTGTACTACAAGTGTTAGATCTGCACTCAAACTTTGAGACATAGTTAGGCATTAATGATGTACTAACTGCTCTTTTTCTCGAAGGAAGTTACATATGTTTTATGCTCCAAGATGCCAGCAAAATATCTCTAGTCTCGTACTACTAAATATTGCCGTCAGGCCAAATGAGCTTAAGGTATGGCCCTTCGTACGTTGTTTCGTTCCGTTGTGCGTTGTTTAGTCCGTTGTGCGTCTTCCATTCAGATACTGCTTACTGACTCATAGGAGGTTATCAAATAGAAATAAGATCTTATATCATAATGATCTCGGAATATATCGATAATGAACATCGATCTAGATGATTAAGATTCCACAGCCATTCGTCTGTGAGAGGGATCCAGTGATATTAACGAGGCGGTTTTTCGTGTGATTGGTTGAACTTGCTACCACTCTAGAAATTGTTTTTAGGTAAATGGGATAATATCATACAGATACTTTACAGTCTTTGTTTTATAAAATGGCTAATATCATAAAGACTGATTGATTACAAGTGAGACCTATGCTTTTTTTAGGTGAACTTAAATTTGACTAGCTGCGTTTTTAGCACATCTAGAAACTTTATTTGGTTTAGCATTTTGATCAAACTTGGTAAATAGGCATTTATGATCAAGATCTTGGTTGGGTACGACTATAAGTGTGACCCTTGCAATTAATAACCTGATCTTGCATCCGATTGGTTGATATTTTCAGCAATTTAACTATATTTCTAATTAGATTTTGATCAAATTTGTCAAACAGTTTTATGTTATGAAGATCTTAGAAGTTATCTGAATATGAAAATCTACACATATCTAATGATGTTATTTGCATCTAATTAACTGAGCTTGTTACTATAATGATAGAGGAAATTTAATGACATTTTGCACCAATGTTTTAAAAATAGCACCTTAGACTGGGTCCAAAATATTTGCTATCTGCGCATGGTAATGAGGCGATTTTGCGTATGATTTGATGACTTTCTTGCCTCTCTAGATCCAGAGACTACATTTCTCGTCCTATTTGGATAAAACTTCGTAAATGGGTTTATATCATCATGTTCTTTGATAACTCAATTAAGTGCAAGAGAATACGCATATTAATTACGCCAAATGTTTGGAAACGAAAGTTTTATCAGATCATAGTAAAATCGAGATGATATAAAGGTTGGGAGATATTTTATGTACGTCGTGATTTGCAGTGTTACATGAGCCTGCCTGGTGAAATGGTCAGCTATTAAGTTAGGTAAGACAGGTGAGCGATATCATGTCCACTTGAGCCTTTTCTATGGTCTGTGACATAGAACATGCATCATGGACATATGATAATTCAAATTTATGTTGTTGCCACCGCGTGAGGAATAGCCATTTCTGAAGAAATTAAGAGCGATTTTCTTCATCGGATCATATAACATCAGTTGAATAAGAAAATAGAGGTAAGGTTGAATAATATTTGTCTGCTGTATACAGCTATAGAGGTAAGGTTGAATAATGTGTTATCTGTTGTATACGGTAACAGAGGTAAGGCTGAATAACTTTTACCTAATTCCATACAAAGCAACATAATATAAAAAACATCTGAAATCAGGGCAGATTTCAAGAGCGCGCATGTACACATTTGAACTTGTGGTTACGTAATATAAGTTTTAAAAACCGATATTGTAATTATAACACATACAGATTATCTATCCTAATGTATAAAATTTAGAGACAATGGAACTATACAAATTAAGAAGTAGATAACATTTAATTAAATTCAATCAAAACTGAGTTAAGTATTTTTTCACTGACTGCTGATTTGCAGTGGATTATTCATTTGTCATTTTGTAATTTTTATATTTTTGTAAACCTTACTGATTTTTCCAAGCGCTTTTGGCCAACAAATATGAAAGTTCATATCATGAAAGTAGTATAGTAATATTATTACAAGAGCACAGTCCTCTGTAACAATAAGAAACAAAAAAAAAAAAAAAAAATAAACAAACAAAAACACAACAACAACAAAAAAACAAAACAACCGCCTCCAAAAAAACCCCCCAAACAACAAACTAAGTAACGATCGTTCATTTCTTTTCTTTCTAACGGTATTCAACGTGACTTCACTCTCATCCTCCAAACAAACTGATTCATGCATTGTATGACATCCATTACAAAACAAGGCGCACGTACGTTCACGTGTTATAGAAGATAGTTTAAAAGAAGTCTTACTATGGTTTACTTTGACGGCACGACAATTAGTACAAGGCATCAGAAAGACTCCACGTGGAAATGGGCGTTTCTGGCTTTTTTTTGTGAAACAGAAAGTAGCTTTTTTGTCACAACTAGTTGGTACAAGAATCAAAATGAAAACCAAAACAAAAAAGAAGAAAACATCATTTTGAAACCCTGTGGAAGGGGATCGTTAGGGGGCGTCATTTTTTCGTCAACTTAAAAAGGGATTCTCATCCCAAAGCTACACAAGACAAAGCCTCTATATGATAGCAGGACAAATAAAAGTCTCCACACACACACACACACACACACACACATACACACACACACACACACATACACACGCGCGCGCGCGCGCGCGACCAAATAAAAATAGAAAACCCTACCCCAAAAAGCAAAACATCCGCAAGAACGAGAGGTAGTGCCACGAGAAAATCTCGCTCAGTTACTGTATCTACTACCACCTCTTCTCCTCCATTAATGTTAATGACAGTCAAACCCGATTTAAAAACCAATATTTCACGTTGATAACTGACCTTAGCGGGACCCAGTTTGGTGTTGCTATGTATCTGGATCCGCGAAACGGCTAATACGGCGAGAGATGGACCTTAACTTTCGTACACCTTTCGAGAGTCCATCCCGATCATATACTGGTATATTTTTTTAGGTTTTTGAGAATTTTTCAATGCCGTTGTCAGTTTCAACGCTGATAGTGCTTCTGTCTTTGCGGTTCAGGATCACGCGAGCACCACTGCGAATCCACGGAGTAGTAGTTTTAATTTATCCTTGTCACGACTAAGCAACATAACCAGATGTGCACCGAGTACAATGTCTGCTTTAACCCCAGCGTGACCAAAGTTTTGTAACACGGTTAGGATTCTAGAAATCATATTTGTCAGCAGTTGTACAGCGTTGTTGCCTTGTGTGTATGTCGGCGGGATAACTGCCACGTGATTTTCCACTTCGCCACTACGTTTATGAAATTTAAAGTATGGTACTTGTGATTGTCGTGTTTTTGCACGAACATACTCAGCCACTGCAGTAGCAATAACTGATGAAAGACGACGACGGTTTTGTTCATACTAGTCTACTACCGCAAGAATATCGGCTTTTCTTGCACCTCTGGGTATTCGGATATTATTCTCTGGTGCAAATTGTCTTTGTTGTTTTACTGTTGTATTTTTGGTGGCTGTTGCTACTGCTGTCGCAGTGGTAACTGGTGGTGGTGGTTGTGCTAGCTGTGGATTCAGTACAAATATGGGTCTCGATAATCCAAGTATGTCTGCCTTTCTTATACGACTTGGTATCTATATTCTATGCTGCCGTGCGAGCTGCTTTAGCTGTGGCACAGTAGGCACGCTTATACTAAGGGAGGTGAAGCGTCTTCTAATTGAAACATTTTGTCGATGACTTGTTTTATTTTGGTATTTTGTCAGGACCAGAAACTGCATTCGCTTCAGTCCTGGTTATTATATCATCTATTTTTGTTTTATTGTTGTTGTTGTTGTTGTTGTTGTTGTTGTCGTATCTGTTTGTGCTTGTGCAGCACAATTTGTTTGCGATTTCGAATTGTTTCTGCGCGCTTCATAGTACTCACGAACTGATCCACAAGGTTGACATAGTCGATTACGTGATTTGACTCCGATGCCACATTTCAAGCAGGGTCGTAACTCGAAGTTTCAGATCAGGCTTTATCAGATAAAATATTGAGTTATTGCCATCACTGGCATCATCAGATTCATCTGCAAACGAGGTTCCAATGTCTCATAAGCCCAAATTAGTTCGAATGACCCGTCTCGGAGCTGAAGGTACGCGTCAGTGAGTACTACGCCAACTCGAATACGGCCAGTCTTTGTACGTTGGAATTCAATGACATCAAATTTCCTGGAGCGCTGGTAAATTTCTTCAATCGTTTTTGCTTCGATACTTTTAGCAATAGCTTCATAAAATTGTTTCAGGTGCTTGCCTCTCTCCTCTTCTGCGTCAGTGTAATACCTTTCGTATATCCATTGATGAGAAGTGAGCTCGTATACCATTATTATATTTATGACCCAAAAGCGTTTGTTTAATTAGCCTTCTCGTGAACATCTTCGTCTATGACCTCATCAAAAACGTCACACGCTTCAGATACAATGGTCGAGTTTTGTTTCTTTTGAGGGTGCACTCTTTCACGCATTATATTCCGCAGATTCTTTTTAGTTTTATTTGCCTCAAAGATCTGCCCAAATTACTTTGTTCTATTTATAAAGTCTCCCAGATTCACCAACTTATCAATGTGGTTTGGATTTGATTCGGAGAATTCGTATATCTTCAGTACTTCTTTACTGAATCTGTATGATGCATTCAAACGATACAGCAATATCAATTTATTAGTCACATATTTGATATTCTAATCGTTTGAAAGGTTTACAACACTATTCAAACTTCCATGAATTCTTTCAGTTTACTTTGGGAGTCTACAGTTTCGCTGCCACTCAACTTTTGTATATAGAAACTATACCGCATTGTGTAGTATTTGCTGTATAGAAAAATCAATGCAGAGCTTTTGTTAATATAGCTACTAACCAATACATTCATTCATTCATTCATTCATTCATTCATTCATTCATTCATTCAATGAGATTGCAGTGTGTGTTCTTATCACTACCGTGGGCCTGCCTGATAATGTACATCCCTTTCCAGGATTTTCGTTTCCACAATCGCTGAACATTAGAGTAGTATGAAAGGCTGGTTTTGTGTCCCCACTGGCCTTCATTGAGGCATTTCCATCCGGACGATACTCTACCCACATGACTGGATCACTCGCATCACGTGCATGCTTGTGTGTAGGATCAAAATTAAAAGTGAACGACAGACAACGCTCACATATGGGCTACATTTTCATGGTGGGTAGAGACAATTACATGTGGAAAGGCCACACTGAGGGCCAATGGGGAAAAAGCCAGAGTTTCGTACTACTTCTCATGGCTATCGTTACTCGGACATCCTGCATGTATCTTCTCTGGGCAATGACGAAGTCAATAACATACAAGTGCTTGGAGCCTGCGTGCGTCCAAGAAGTCTTGTTATTACTATTACTATTATTATTATTATTATTATTATTATTATTAGTAGTAGTAGTAGTAGTAGTAGTAGTAGTAGTAGCAGTAGTAGTAGTAGTAGTAATAGTAGTAGTAGTACTAGTAGTAATAGTAGTAGGTAAACATGTTTACTTGGATTTGAGTTCAGGACATTGATTATCCCCTCGAGAATTCCTGGTGTCCTGGTGTATCTGATATTTGCCATGTTCTTTACAAAGCGTTTGGGAATGAACCTGATTTTGATGATTTACCGCTACGGTGGCCTAGTGGTTAATGTGTACGCCTAGGATGCGGGAGGTCGCCGGTTCGATCCCCGGCCGAGTCATACCAAAGACATAAAAAAATGATACTCACTAGGCGCTCAGCATTAAGAGGTCAGTGTTAGGACTGCTCGGCTGGTGTCAGAATAATGTGACGGGGTGGGACATGATGCTACATGGCTGCAGCATGATGCCCCAGTGCTAGACATCATTATAAACTGCCACGCTGCAGACATCGTAGGGAAATGACTGAAACATTGTTAAGTCTACGTTAAAAGTCCAAAGCACACACACAAACATCTAATCTTGATGGCATCTTAGAATGTTCTAGAAACGAACTTTTGACCCTCTTCCTGGTCATCTTATTGTGTCATAGGTTTTTATATTAATGTTTTCATAATTATATATATTAGAATTACTCATTCCTACCTTAACATCTCAAATGGAATCAGTCGTTTAGTTGTGTTCAGTTTTAATTTCAGAGAATTTATTTATTATTCATTGGAATTACAAAACTCTCATTAATCATTATTTTGGAATTAGAGTGAATTCATTTAGACACATTTTGAATTCTATCATTGTGATATATCAAGACAGCAAATCAACCTATTCTAACACATTCAATATTGGAATTCATTCGGAACACCACTGGAATAATCGGAATACTCTATATATTTGGACTCGTCATAGAACCATTTGGACTATTGGTATTTAATTTACAATACTGAAATTTCTTTTTAAATTTTCACTTTGCGTTCTAGAGAAATAAATTGATTGTTTAATTTTACAAAACTTGATGGTTTTCTGTCTTTTCTGTCACTTAGTTTAAGACCATAGAGTTGTAACAATACTGAAGCTGACCAGCTCTCTAACAACTAGAGCTGCGCTTCTCTTTGTTATTTCTGCTGAGGTACTGTCCATTAGTGTCCCACGTTCCAGGCACCGAAGATGAGTCGCGTCACTTTGTCTTATTGTTAGATATTCGACCGGTAAGGTGGGATTCCCATCAGCCGCGTAATGCTGAGGAAGGTTACAGTCAGCCTGGGGCTGCTGAGTTCCACTGCTGCCTCGTCCAGTGAAGAGCGACCATATACCCTGATCTCCCTTGTGTAGATCTACCCCTACAGCTCCCAGAGCATCCACACCAGCTGCTTTTGCCACTCGACCATTGCCACATCGCCACTGGACTTGAAGATGTCTTGTGAGTGTAAAAAAATAATGTCATGACTTGCGCATGGGACTGGATTTATGTGAGAGAAAGTTGCGGAGTGTCACTCTCAAACTCTTGTACAGGCCTCTCTGCATGCAGTGGCACATTAATATTGAGACTTCTGGAGACGAGTATGGATGCAATGGATAGCCACAAGTTCCTATTGCACTAGAGCTGCTACCCTGCACTGTCTAGGCGGTTATTGCCACCTATTTTCACAGCCGAGGGATGAGCATATCTGGTCGTCCGCATGATCCACCAGAAACGACTTTCTAGAGGGAGCCGGTGTAGCTGTCCACTCTAGATCGATAGTCACAAGTAGTACCATCTGCTGTTATTTACGGTACAAAGTGTATCCTGACCTGACCTATTGTAAGGGAAACAACTCGTACATGTACTGTGAACATTTTGGGAGTTATTTCCCATCAGAGGTTCACATAGGTAAAAAAAACAAACAAGTGCAATTATTAGCCTATATGCATCCACCAAAGGGGAAGAATAAGAAATCAATTTGAAAATTGAAACAACAGTTCTGAAATAAGTAGCTAAGGACATCTTAGCGAAAAAACACTGATCTTTGGTCTCTTAATTGACACTCAACGTTAGCTAGTGTCCATCACATAAAATCCCTGATCTCTTCCCATACAATAAAAGTCGCCTAAATTGTCAACGAATGGGAAAAACCAACGACGCAAGGAGCTTCTAATGACGAAGTGGGAAAGAAGCAGGATGCAGAATACAACTGACGCAGAAGAATCGAACCTCTGTCATAAGTTGTTTCTTTTGATACTTGTCGACGTTGAAGTACTGAACTGTAATTGCAGGCTCCCTCCATCGACGTCGTTGACAGTTTTTATTTCTTGGACACAGCAGAGACTTCTAGCTATGACAAACTAACAGGCCTATGAGGTGACCCCCTTTGGACCAAAAGCTGAAAAGTACCTTTTAACTGTATGTTTTGCATTTGTAGGTATATTTAAAATATGAGCCAAAAAATTTTGATCAAGAATAAATTATACAAAGGTACATTTCATTAGGGTTCCTCTATCTTTTTAGTATGAATGTACTTAATTAGATTCCCGTTTCCATTCGTTCCGTCCCCTGTCCTACTTATTATATATTTTTAGAAACAAAAGTCTGTAACTACACTCCCATTCTCATAAATGGCACCTTAGGGCTGGTCTGCTCGCCTGTTTTGAAGATTACACGTGACCCTTGCTAGGGATCGATATATGTTCGTCCATTTCATTTATGCAAACTCGTCGAACATTTGTTGTGTTTCGTGATATTACCCAATTTGTATATTTGCCAGAACTAGCCTTTTGGGATCAAATCCGTTATAAGACACGTTTTATTTCTTTTCGTTTTTCATTTTACGTCAAAAAAAAAAAAAAAAGGATATGAATTATTTGTAGGAGGTAAAGCATAGATAGAATGTGATGGTGGCGGGTGAGCCGTTAAACATTCCCATAGTGTGAGTGACATGCTCATCAGCTTCCTTCCCAGTGGTTCTGCTGTGTTCCTCCCACAATATCATTGAGAAACTAGTGCTATAGATGTCTTTAAATTCTGATCAAATGTTGCATAATGTCCTTTGTGTGTGTTAGTCTTGACCACAAGACCATGCCACACTGTTATGGGGTGGTGGTGGTAGTCATCGTTATCTACAGGATGATCGACCTCGGTGTTCTAGCCCAGATCGAGTGAAAATAAAAATATGAAATTAATGGAGATATGAGCAGAATAGAATAGCAGGAGCCCCGTATATAAATATAATAATTTAATCAATTAGATAAACAAATAAAATTGTACAAGACACTTGAAGGATGCACTTGTATTAGAAATAATTACCAAAGGTTATTGAAAAATGAAATTAGCAGTTCCGTTTACACAGACATGCCAAATTTAATCTAATAACCAAGTGAGCGTGGAAACATAATTTTCCATGATGTCTAGATAGCCTGATGCCTTGGTTGCGGGTCACCCCAGATTCAAAGCCGTAAGTAGGTTGGGGTTGACTTGTTCCTACTGGCATCTTATATGCCTACAATGACCTCTCTCTTGCATCAAGCCTCCTACGGGTCTCAGCTGCAGTATGGATCGCATTTCTTCTACGTCCCCGTGGTGTTGTGTGGAGCTCTCCTTATTAAAGTAGATAAATATGCTCTCACCAGTTATTATGTACTTTTTGAGAGAGTGACGTATGTATGGTGAAGTTGTTTGCATTTAAAACATGGACAGTGGAGAGAATGTTGGCATACCTCTATGCTACTTTGATGTAATGTGGCTGACATTTCTTTGGATATTGTACTTTTGGAAATTGTAAATGATCTTAGCACACTGCTAACTAAAATGACTGCTCCCTTGTGCTCCAAATGTCAGCCTGAATTTGTCTAAAGTACAATATCCTTAGCAGCTATTAGAATAGGGAAAATGAATTTTGCCAGACTAGACAATACCAGCTTCTGAAAGTGCAATGAATGAATTAACAAATATATAAAATGTAAAAAAAAGTTATCGGCTCTTTTTTTTACAATTTACAGTACCTTTGAAGTTCAGGAAGTGAAAATGACCAAGTGGAGCTAGCACTTTTTTGAAAGATGCACATCTGGAATAAGGCCAAGCTGTATACTCTATAACCCATATTACACCCATCAATCATATACCAAACTAAAGGGAATTAAAGGTTCTTTGAACAATGCCTAAGATATACAAGGTCGTTTTTAAATAGCCAGTATAACCAGTGAGGAAACCCAGGGAAATTCTTTTTCTTTAAAATTCTAACCCTATGCAAAATACGAAACTGTAGAGCGCCACCTTAAAACAAATATAAAAATGTATGCAATTACTTTTCTTATTTTCATATCATTACGTATGATGTTCTGAATAAAATGGTACATTAACATTGATTTTATGCATGAAAAGCAGCTAATTATGCTTATTTTGCTCTTGCTTACATAATTTGCCATGAGGCATGTTTGTGTGAGTAGTGACCTTAATTATGGGGAAATTAGAAGTCTTAGAATAAAGGAATAAAGTCAATTTGAATTTAAAACTGTTGCATTAAGTGAAAGAAATATATAGTGACAATGTCTCTTTTCATTTTGCAATGAAATTAAAAAATAAGGATGA
Source organism: Megalonaias nervosa (assembly GCA_016617855.1). Lineage (NCBI taxonomy): Eukaryota > Metazoa > Mollusca > Bivalvia > Unionida > Unionidae > Megalonaias > Megalonaias nervosa. The sequence continues at coordinate 24,202 of JAECUM010049840.1, read as the reverse complement.
CAAATCAAATTCGCTTTCTTCCAAAGTAAACAATAAACAAATATTTTCCCCTTTGACCTTTGACCTTTATGAACCTCAGCTGTTCCATCCCTTTTCAAACTGTGAAATTTATTGTTAACATCTCAGGAATAATTATGGCTAGTTTCATCTTCGTGTCTTTCAGAATAACAATGGTTGCTATGTTGACAAAATGGAATGCTCATTTTTAAAACAGCTAACTCTTTATCATGGGGGGGGGGGGACGCTGTACTTGTTGAGACCCTGACACTAATAAATACTGTTCTGTGGGGGAAATAAAGGAGAATTATTCAAAAGGACTGTTTTAATGCTATTGACTTAAATATTTCAGCCATACAATCAAAATTAAATCATACAATAATAATACCTATGTGCTCTTTAAAGGGGCGCTCACCAGTTATTATGTACTTTTGAGAGAGTGACGTATGTGAGGTGAAGTTGTTTGCATTTAAAACATGCACAGTGAAGAGAATGTTGGCATACCTCTATGCTACTTTGATGTAATGTGGCTGACATTTCTTTGGATATTGTACTTTTGGAAATTGTAAATCATCTTAGCGCACTGCTAACTAAAATGACTGCCCCCTTGTGCTCCAAAAATCAGCCTGAATTTGTCTAAAGTACACTATCCTTAGCAGCTATTAGAATAGGGAAAATGAATTTTGCCAGACTAGACAATACCAGCTTCTGAAAATGCAATGAATGAATTACCAAATATATAAAATGTAAAAAAAAGTTATCGGCTCTTTTTTTTTTACAATTTACCTTTGAAGTTCAGGAAGTGAAAATGACCAAGTGGAGCTAGCACTTTTTTGAAAGGTGCACATCTGGAATAAGGCCAAGCTGTATACACTATAACCCATATTACATCCATCAATCATACACCAAAATAAAGGGAATTAAAGGTTCTTTGAACAATGCCTAAGATATACAAGGTCTTTTCTAAATAGCCAGTATAACTAGCGAGGAAACCCGGGGAAATTCTTTTTCTTAAAATTCTCCCTATGCAAAATACGAAACTGTAGAGCGCCACCCAGGTCCTTACTACTTGGATAGAACATCATCTCCTCTCTCGTTACATCAGATATCGTCATATCTTAATTCAAACAGACATTAATTGCTAACATGGTTCCAGGTCACAACCTTTGCATACCATGGAGTAATTCATGTACACACCACTTCATTAAATAGTATAGGAACTTAATGTATTCCCTTAATGTGTCCAGCTACCATGTAAATTCTAGCTCACTTCCTTCCATAAACAGAACGTAGTACAGAAAGATAAACGTATCTCTCTGACAGACTATTTAGCATTACTAATCAATCTATAGCACAGTCTAGCCTCACTTAATAAACAATTTAGGCACTCCCGTGTAATTACTAGCTTGACTAATGTCGGACACATCCACATATGTGGTCGACAATAAACAGTCCCCATTGTTGCTCCAATCCTTAATACACTAATTCGTAGATTAAGACAATTAATTCACATCCTAACTAAACAATGAATTAACGAAATTCACTGCCTGTCTTAACTACATTATCTGCTAACTAACAACTAAGAATTCAGTGGCATAACGTCCTACCGACCTGAGACTATCAATTCCTAGCATACATTGTAAAAATGTCTCAAACGGTTTTGTGTTTTCTTGTACCGAGCACCAGTCTAGACAAAATACACAGGTTGATCCAGGAACAAACACGTTCATGGAGAAAGCAGCTATTTGGGGCATTTTTGTTAATGTCTTTATGTGTGTGTGTGTGTGTGTGTGTGTGTGTGTGTGTGTGTGTGTGTGTGTGTGTGTTAGCCCTTGTCATAAGACCATACCACACACAGCAATACATTTAAATGCGAAACATGTATTAAATGTTTCGAATCTCAGAGAAAGAGATTATAAAACCCCAGAAAATACAGAAAGGTAGTATTTTTCCTACTGAACATCTCAGTGATGGGTGTCGTTTTGAAACTCCTAGTTGTTAGTAGATATATTTTTATATTTTCCCTTATGATTTTTGTTTTGTTGTGATACTGTTTTATTATGCCGTTGTTTTCTTGACTCTTATGAGCCTGTCTAACTTGAGTAGCGCCTAGATAGCATAGCCTTTCTTCGTCCTCCTCTCTCATTTAAGGGACATATACCCCTATTTTCATGTTTTCTGAAGTGTTACATATCTGCATTGTTAATCTAATTAAGTTACTGCGAGTTTTGTTATTATGGTTAGATTGTTATATTTTGAATAGTCTTAGCTCTTTCATAACGGGAGTACAAATATTTTGCTTGTGAGGGCGAGGGTGGCCCGATCACCTGTCGCACCTCTACCCTAGAGGGAAAGATATATCCAACCCTTCCCTTTCAGTGGCTATATCTTTCATCCCTCGTTTCAGGCAGCTAAGATTACTCTGTTGCGATATTTCTACTGAGACGAAGTTTCCTGGATACCCTCCTCTGCGGTGTATATTCTTTCTCTCTTAAACGGTTTATGTTATATTGTATACAGTAGTGGTAGAATGGGTGCTTGAGAGCTTATCACTACTGTGGGTCTAGGCCATATAGCCTGCACCCCCCGATTTTCCTTATTTCGAAAACGTGTATGAATCTACAATGAAACTTCGAGGGCATACATACACGGGTCCGCACTCGTGGTAACTACCGTCACTAAGACCACTTTATCGGTGCGGAAAACGGCGTTTATAAAAACCTAACCCGTACGTTTGCGTAATCCCAGCCCGAGGAAACCACACACGCACACCTGCTACAGGCATGCACACGCATGCACAAGATCGCTATACTATTCATATGCGACCACACACGCCAGATTGTCTACTCTTAAATCAAATTAGCGAGTGCTATGTTGGCCGAGGATTCACTACGCTTAAAAATCAATTACGGAAAAATATTCCATTGTTCTCAAAGCGGAGCTTTTAAAACCTTTAGCAGCCTTTGTCTTTTGCGACCTTACCATGCTGGTCGTCAGTTATTGCATGCTTCTCATCGTGTCTTCGTATTTTGTGCGATGCCGCATGAAAACACATGCTATAAATTCAGCTCGGGCACAGACGTGTAATGGTCGAGCCACAATTCCTGGAAACTGTGTCCGGTCTGGAGCAAAACTTCTGCATTCGCAAAAATTAAAATCTGCAGTGCAATCCCTGTCCCACAAACGAAACTGCCAATGGTACAGTGAAGCTAATCTCCTAGTGAAAAATATATCCCTGAATACAATTATTGCAGGCCTGAAATCCGGTTGGATATACAACTGGGCTGTAATAGCCGACTGAAGCTCTGACAAGTACCTGTAATCCGTATCGATGTTGCATGTTATGATCTTGCTTATACGGCATTTAACCATATCCAAACGCGCCAGTGCGTCGACGTGGGTCTCATCCATGACTAAAATGCAATCAATCATACACTCGGATAAAAAATCACCAGATGTTTATCAAAGGAGACATGAAGACTAAGATTGCACCTGGAGGCTCTGCCTCTCGCGGACATCGATAAAACAAACATCTCCGCGAAACCGTCCGTAAAAATAATAAGGGCAAAGTAGCTATCGAGCACGGAAGAAACTATGAAAGACTGTCGACATACTTAAACGAGTGTTATGACAGATTTACCGCCTCACCCCGAGAAAGACTTCCCGTTAATGGCTTAATACAAGGACGCCCAAAGAAGTTCACATGATCAGGTACGTGTGTGTACATATCCATATACGTTAACAGTCACAGATGTTACCGGCAGGTACGAGGAAGCCGAGCCGCTGACGTCTAAAGATTCAGCTAGTGTAGCAGATACGTTCAAACACATCTATTCACGTGGGCCGTTAACATGGCCGCGGTATCTGCAGGTGGGCCCAGCAAAGAATTTCTTTGAGCTGTTGCTGAGTTGTTGGTGAAACACAACAAACGGGTTAATTGTGGACATGTCGGAGTGCATCACGACCAGACCATCCTGGAACGATTCAACCGCATACTTGTGGAACGCTTATTCAGGCACGAGAATGGTTAATTCACGGTTGCTACAGAGAATGGTTGACATTCCTTTAGTCGGTCATAGTAACGTTTAATTAAGAAAATACTCTCACGACCGGGATAACACCAGCTGATGAAATTCGGCAGGGGAAAAAAAACTGTATTTCCCGAGGGTGTCAAAAATCGGGCAACGTCGTGCTACTGACCTTGTATGGTCCGTTGATACATATATGATCTCAGAACGAATTGTTATATTCTCGGGTAACCAACACGATATAATCTGGCGCGAGACCGATCTGCAGCCCAACCACGAGTGACAAGGAAAAGGCAGACGAAGCCTCCAGGTAGGGCATTTGTGCGAGAGGAATTATAAGTCATTACCACGCAAATGCAACAACCGCCAAGATCAGGGTAATCGTTGTGTGCTTGGGAAAGTTTGTCCGGGTATTACAGGTTGACTTCAAAGACCGATTCATGCGAACTCGCCTACGGACACCATTTGCATCATCGCCCATTCATATAGATTGTTGATACAAAGGTACATGATGTTACTGTTTGGGAACACTGGGTTAAATCTGTACACGAGTAGATTGTTAGCTCGAGCGTAACGGTGAATTTTACCGATATTTTTCCCTGGCTATTACATTCAACGAATAGATATTGATTGTTGTCCGTTAGCATCCCAACTCAATGAGCGTGTTCGACAGCAGATCCCAGACCATTCCTCGTGATAAGCAGGAGTGCGCGGGGTACAGTTTGGGCAGGTGTATTTCGGTATCGTAAGCGCCTCAATGACATAAGTGAGCAACAGTACGTCCGTGTGCAGGTACAGATCGTGTTAGTCACTGAGATGTTTGCAAACAAACGCAAACCAGACATTGTTTGCGTCCACGGAGTCGTCGACGAAAATACAGTCTCGGAACAACGACAAATATATGACCTCGATCGGTAGCAACTGAGTTTAAAAAACTTCCCATGGTCACTCATGTACATTTACGGTTAAATTCCTTTGCAGCGTCCTTTGTTTCTGGTTCAGCTCCGCCTTTTGGAGAATGATTGTAAACCGATCGATGCCTTGCGACGCAAGGTTGTTGACGATTTTATCTATGGCTGAAATTGCGGGGCTGCAACGAGTCAGTCAACTGCATATGATCCAGCCGGAACGTGATGTATTTTTCCAAGTTGTTCAAATAATAATTATTTCCGCTTTCAGTTCTATTGCGACTCTTTACATGATTAGTGACCATAATACCCGCTCAGGATATGAAGCACAGTCAGAATTCTTAATAGTGATGGGTAAATTCGCAACTACAGGGTGCAAGCGCTATGTTCTGATCCTCCGTACATGCCAGCGATGTGGCAGTAATCGCGAACCCCTTTCATCAGTGGAGCTGAAAGTTTTGTTGCATATCCAGCATTGCGTCTCTACGGAAAACTCACGAATGTCATCATGAGCAATTTAATAAACATGTGAAATGGGCCCTTGACGCAGAAAAACACCGACGGCTCAGTCGCTCCGCGGCATGTGAATACAATGTAGCAAAACCCACATCGGACATGTTCAGCAATTTGTGTTTCCCCGAAAAAAAATTCTTTGGTCGTTGAAATATTTGGTTCGGGAAGCTGAGCTTTCTACCTTAAAAGTCCGTGTAAATGACATGTAGAACTTTTATCTTTTGTTGCACCATGGTGAATTGCAAACATTCTTGCCAGGTCCCTGCATGATCTGATGCTGCGGCTTCTCGATGACTCCCCTACAGCAAAAATCGTGTTCGTCAAGCAATTATTGGGTGCTAAACACATGCATGCAACGTCGACACGGAAATTGTCTTACATGGTGCTTGCTGTGCTGGCTGTTCATTCAGGGCAAATATTTTATCCACACGTAATGGTGCCGCTCCTGTGGGACATTCATATTGCTCAACAACAACCAATCAACACGAATCTATGCTTTGCATACGCGAGATTAGTCGAATCGGCTCTAGGCCTGTTCCAAGCGGACACATTAACGGCAATATCAAAGTTAAGTCGTTTAAACTTACGAATGGCAATAGCTTATTCGCGAAATTCGATGTTACCAAACTCGAGTTCACTCATGTAATATTTCTAGTTTCAAGACTAATCTGTATTATTGCTCGTAGGATGAAGCGCGGGTAACATTGCCGTTTCGAAACACCGGTTTGCTTCGTTTTTTACGTTAATCACTGCTCGCAGTGGAATGTACACTAGCATGGAATACAACTCGATCCGGAGAAAGGCTTGTAAGGGGAAACCTTAACATGAACTTCCGTGGATGTGGAAAGATTTGATCTGGCACATTCTCGAGTGTAGTCATCAAATTCTCTAAGCATCCAGTAAGGTTCGTATCGAGTACAATGTTCGCCTTGAACCTGGATGCAGCAGTGTGCGGCAACGTTGACATGATTCCCGGACGCATGCTCGAGAGAAACTTCACACCGTCTTTTCCTGTTTGTACTCGTGTGAAATGCTTGTCCGGTAATCTTCGAAATCACAAAGGTGCTTGTGCAACATGAACTCTGGGACTTGGACTCTTTGACGTACATAAGCAACAGACTCAGTGGCGATACTAGCTGAGGTATGTCGACGGTTTTACTCGGCGGCAACCGCACGTATGATTTCTGCATTGGCAGCCAGTGAAGGAATTTTGACATGTAAATGTGTTGCCGTTGCAATAAACTGCCTTACTGTTGCGTATATTTAATTTGTATCATTTGTTTGCTTTACTTAACGATCATATGTAATATACATTTGTATTTTGTACTTGACTTTGTCCATTATCAAGTTCACTGTGTACTTGACCTGTGACACTGATTTTGTAAACAATATAATACATAGCTAAAATTTTCTTTCTGAGCGTGGAGATTCAGATCACTATTAACGTAAACATGTTTATCTTAATCTGAGTCTAGGACATTGGAATTCTCCCATGAAAAATCTGGTTTACCTGATATTTACGATGTTTTATAATTATAATTTTAGTAACACATTTTATCTGACGACAAATTAGAATTTTCTAGAATAAGCTTTCGACCCTCGTCCTGGTTCCGTTATTGTGTGTTAGGTTTTTTATATAATGTTTTTACTTGAGAAATTACTCATTCCCACCTTAACACCTTGAAGCAGAATAAATATTATTGTTGTGTTCATATTTTCATAACAATAGGATTATTTATTCATATTATTTTTCACTGGAAATACAAAGTGCTCATCAATAATATTTTTTAGAAAGAAACATTAATTTGGAATTACAGTGAATTCAGACAAGAACTTTTTGTATTATATTATTTTTGTACATCAAAAGGCGTTTAGCACATCGTTACAAATCCAGGCTACAGACACATTATCATATTCCAGACCACAGACACGTCAACACATTCAAAACTGGAATTTATTTGGAATACCACTGGAAATAAGTTGGGACTTTATACATTTGGACTTGTCATAAAACTTATGACTATTTGGTATTTAATTCACAATACTGTTAGATCTTTTTAAGTTTTCACTTTGTATTCCATGGAAAGAACTTATTTGTTGAATTTTACAAAACTTGCTTGTTTTCGCTCTTTTCTGTTACTTAGATTAAGACCAGAGGGTCGAAACACTACAGTCAGACGCGGCTAGTCCGGGGGAAGTGCTAATATTGCAAATATGTAAGCTTTTCTTGTACTTCTCTGTAATCTCTTCCATGGTATCGCGCTGATTGTTTAAACTAATTAGATGTAGGCATATTCTTATAATAAATGCATTATTTAATTGCTTATTCAACCAATGCATTTCTGTAACATTATTTTTCCTTTACCATGATCAGAAGCCGCAATCGCTTCAATCCTGGATATTTTGTCATTGACTTCGTTATATTCCTCGACGACATTTTCTTCAACAACATCAACGTTGTTTTTCACAATCGCGTTTGGAAGCATTTGCCGTCGCGCTCTAAAATACTCGTGTGCAGATCCACATGGTCTGCGTATCTGATTACGCGACTTGACTCCGATACCGCATTTGAGGTATGTTCGAGCGCTCGTAATAATACGTATACGCTGGGATATCGAAACGGTGCGGGCTTTGATTTTCGAAAACGAACTGCAGCACTGATCAGCTTGCGTGCCTCATTTTGAGACCATAAGAAGGAAACCCAGTTCATGACCGTAGTTACATACCATGTCGACCCGTGTTTGTGTGCTCGCGGAGATTTATTGTAGATTCATACATGTGTGCGAAGCGGGAAAAGTCATATGGGTGCGAAGGCACGGACCCGGATCAGTAAATACAAACCTCAAACTACCATTCAACCATTGCTTATAATGTTGACAGTTTAGGTGATTTGGTACGCAGGGTGTGTAAAAATTGCACATAACAACAAGTAGATGAATGACTAATCGATTTTTTTTTAAAAGTAAATTATAAGCTAACAAGTAATCTGCATATTAAAAGCCGAATTATTAATAGGCCTTTAATTTCCTCTCATTTCTTTGAAAAATTTTGCTACATATAAGTAGTTCATTTAATTTTAGAATTTGCCATGCTTTAAAGTTTCGAGACAACAGTACTATCAAAGTTTAATTCTGCTCTAAAGTCGAGAAACTTTGCTAATATTTTGCTCTAGAAACTCGGTCACCTTTTGATATACATGCTAGTTAATCAATCCGGCACGAATAGTGTGTGATCGTGAATCAATCCGAAACGAATAGTGTGTGGTCGTGAATCACTCCAGCACGATTAGCGTGAGCATCTGAATCTGGAAAGAATAGTGTAGTTTCATTCGTTGCTCCTCGTAAAAAGAACGAAAAAATGGAAGAAGGAAGAAATGAAAAAAAAAAAAAAAAAAAATTAAAAACTAGAAAGACTAATAAAAATCAGTTTTTTGTTTAATTAACTCTGAAACATAATGACACTAATTATTTAAAATTTTTGTTATTAGTTGATTAATTTCCTAATTAAATCATAAAACAGCCCGTGAATTAATTAACATTTTTAAAATATAAATGCTTTACAAGGAAATCACCTTGTCACAAGTAGGGAGGGGTAGACTTTTTCATTGTCTTCTGTACTCGATGGCTGAAGTAGTAGTAAAAGGAAATGAGGATCCTAGACCAAAAGAGGATTCTGGACCAGAAAACTACCTTTTCCGACAAATGTAACGGGAATCCCCAACTGTTCTAGAAAATTACGTAATGGAAATTCCAAAGAACATTCTAGAAAATTACGTAATGGAAATTCCCAAACTGTTCGAGAAAATTACGTAACGGAAATCCCCAAACTATTCTAGAAAATTACGTAATGGAAATTTCAAAGAACATTCTAGAAAATTATGTAATGGAAATTCCAGAGAACATTCTCGCGTAGGCGTTATAACGCTATAAAAAGGCAGCAAGATTTTTCTTCATAGTCATTTCCGCAGAGATGTATTCGCTGGGAGTACGAAGTTTAAGTGAAACATTTTCTTGAACTTAGTGTAGAGAATGATATTTCTAAACATTTACTACTATAACCATATTTTATGATAACCTTTTTCATACCTGCTGACTCTCATTGGCAGAATATCTGTTAACATACTGTCAATAAAACTCGCGTATTAAATTGTCCATATCATATTTTACACCTCGCAAATATGATCGTATCTGATCAAGTAATTTTTTATAAGTGATAATTGCTATCTTACAAGCATTTTTTTTGTCTCAAGTCGAGGTTCAATTTTTTTACACGCCGTTGAAAGAGATACACCGACACCAGATATTATTAACAGAAACGGATTTAATGATGCCCCACTTGAAATTATGCCAGAGCTGGTTATCAGCAGTGGCAAATATGATATTACTCGAAGTATTCTACTGTAATATTTATGACATTGTTTTACACACCAAAGGTTTTTATGATAATATCTGTAATACTGCATTAGAGCGTCAACTTCTTGTTTTGGAATTTCTTCTGAAATATGATTTAAATCGATGATTTGTTTTTTCATTATGCAATATTTGTTTACACTTTTATACAATATCAAAAACTGTAGCGCCAACAATCGAATCAAGAAACTCACGGAACTTATTATTGTTAGGATCAGCTATAAAATCTCTGTACTTGTCATAAACATCTGACGAAGGATTCTTTTATCGTTCATCTGTCAATACCTCATTTTTCTTTAACCAACTGTAGGAATCAAACGTGTTTTCTACTTTACGTTCATAAAAATCTGTTTCATTTACTAAATTACAGTATTCTCTTTCTGTTTCATCAATAAACCCAAGTACCAAGCTTATTTGATTCAAAGTAAAATTTTTGAGGACAAGATATTGTCTGATAAGTGCGTATGCGACTATGAAATTTTTTAACATTAATTTTCGGAGTATGTATATGTTAAGTTTGATAAGACTAACAGCATCAGCTACTTTAACCAATAAATTTTCATATGATGGCCTTGTGAACATTTTCTCAACTTCACTGTAATAATTTCGTAAATTGTCTAGAGCGTTGGAGTGATGGAAGTGGAATGTCGTCTTCATAACTTATGTCGTAATAAGAATCAATTTTTTTTCCCAACTGTGTTTGTAGGACTTCTTCAAAAAACTTCTTTTGCTCATCATCGCTGAGATAACTAATTTCATTGTCAAAATCATTGATTATCGCTATAGATTTATTAACAATAATAGGATCAAATTCTGGTTTTTTACGTATCATTGGTAGAATTACGATCGAGTACGCTTTAACAATTAACTCAGCATCTGGTGTTATGGTAACAATTTTAACTAGGGTTTCCTTGTCGTGGTAGTACATACCGAGATATTTAAAAATACCTCGTTTTAAAAAACTATTATATATCTTTCTGTTTCTTTTTACTCCTATTATCTTAGATTCCGCTAGCTTGTCAAGACGATTATGATTTTCATTTATTCGTCTTTCTTCTCCCGCTTTTCCACCATGTGCTCGTGCTTTTATTAAGTCCGATTTTATTATCAAATCTATATTTTTAAAGTCAAGCTCGATCAATATCTTTTTAAACACAATTTCAACTTGTTTTTGTTCTTCTAGACAATCATCAGGATGACAGTAACTTCTTATAATATCAAAGTTTTCTATTGCTTTCAACAGTTGTCCTCTCATATACATAACAAGAATAAAAAAATTTTCTTCTTCTGACAATGGAGAATTTTATCATTGTAATTGTAAAATTTTTCTTGGTATTTATTATACGTGCTGACAGTGATTGGTCCCCAACATCTATTTTAGGGTTAAAAATATTATCATAAAATTCTCTCGCAACAGTTATAATTGGTGGTTCTGACATTATTTTATAGCACTAGATTAAATTTGGTCCATGAGTGTATATATTTGAAATGCTGTTAGTCCTGGAAACGGACGTTCAGCAGCTATAACATAAACTAGGAAATATAAGTAATTTTCTGTCGGAATCGTAAAATATTGTGTTGTTGAAATATAGGTGTCTGTTGTGCTATATAATGTTGTCCAGTCGATATCATCATTTGATCCTTCCAATTGCCAATTATAAATTCTACCAACACTAGAGTTTAATCGACCTCGCAAATGAAATTGCCAAATAGCAACTGCAACGGGACATTTAATTTTAATCCAAAAATTTTCAACTTCTCCATTGGTCGTCCACTCCTGTCTATCAGAGAAAGCGTAATAAGGATAATTTTCAGGATAATATGCTGATGCGCTTACCTCAAACCCAACTCGATTGTCAGTTGCCTTAAAAAGTGTTGGAATATACCCAACATTGTTTTTCGTTCGTTTTACACCACTAGACAGAATGTCAACATACGCTTTATTTGTCAGATCATTAGGGTTAACTGAAACATGTGTCGTAGTTATTTTATTATTTCTCATGTTTATGTTGCCTGTCACTGGTCCACCAGATTTCTTAAAATATGGGGTAAGTTCTTCTTTTAACTGAGCATAACTAATAGCATCAGTTTCATTAGCTGGTGGCGAGGTTGTCGGTATTCCAGTTATTTTTGAATTTGACATAGGTTACCTGTCATTGTGTCACCGGCTTTGTTAAGTTTATTAACGTCAACAGATTTTAGTTGCGAATAACTTACAGCTTGTGTGTTATCTACATTTGCTGGCAGATACACAGTTTCTAACCAAATAATATTTTTACTCGACATGTTAATATTACCTGTAATTGTCCCACCGATTTTATCAAGTTTGTTATTATCCACATACTTCAACTGCAAATAACTTACTGCTTGAGTTTGATTTAAGTTTGCCGGTGGATATCCGGTCTCCAAATTTATAGAAAAAATTCCTGACATATCTAAGTTACCGCTTAAAGTTCCTCCTGTCAGTGATAGTTTATTATTGTCGACGAATTTAAGTTGTGCATAACTAACAGTTTGTGTATTAGCAACATTTATTGGTGGATAATTTGTTTCTAAATCTAGTACTCGCTGATTTGACATAGACAGGTTTCCTGTCATTGTATCGCCAGTCTTTTTCAGGTAGCCCGATAAATCAATATTGCCGTTTGTTATTGTACTTATAGCCGACAAATCTCCTAATGATGTTCCAAATTTTGTATAATAGCTCATTATTTATTTATTGTCTGACAATTTTTTATATGTAAATTATATAACATAAAATTGTATAACAACGATGGCAAAATCATCGATATTAAACTTTGATACAGAGCGGTTGGTGAAACATAAACATAACAATGAACTTCCAGATTGTCATTATCTTATTGTTGGAAGAACTCGATCAGGAAAAACAAAATTGCTTATGAATTTACTGCTGGGCAATAATTTTAACTACGATCGAGTTTATAGTTATACAATTAGTCCACAACAAGATAAGTACGAGCTACTTAGCGAATATAATAACAAACTTCGTGATGATCTTGAGGCTGGTGAAGATTTTTTTATTATCAGACAACCAGAAGATCTTGTTCCAGTTAATCAGCTTGATTCAGATGAACATAAGATAGTTGTTTATGATGATATTCCGCTGAACAATGAAGAAATGAATAAAATAGGATCATATTTTTCACTGTCACGTAATAAGAAATGCAATTCTGTTTATCTCACTCAAGGTTTTTATAATGTTGACAGATTTATTAGACGAAATACTGGCTGTTTTATATTATATTCAGGACTGGACAACGTTGACGTTAGAAATATTGCAAACGATCAATGTGGCGACGTAACAAAAGATAAATTTATTGAACCATATCATCAGGCAACAAAACATAAATATAACTTTTTCTTATTTGATAAACTAACACGTGAACCAGATAAAATGTTTCGCTGTTGTATTGACAGATACTTGAGTAAGTTTTATCAAACATCTTTGATATAATTATGGATAAACGAGCAAAGTACAGAAAACATACAGAAGATTTTAAAAAACTTGCACAATCTCAAGCAGAATATAAGCAAAAAGTACAGCAAGCACGACGTGGACAGATAGTTGCCACAGAAGCAGCAGCTACAGCTCTTAAACCAGTTACTGAGGCTCTATTTGGAAAACAACCTGGAACTAAACCATTATCAGAAGAAGTTAAAAATCTACAAGAAAAAGACTTACTCGGATTAATTAAAGAACAACAAGAAGCAGCTGCTGAGAAAATTGTTGCAAGATCTGAGGAAGAAAGAAAAAGATTGGCTGAGACACTTGTAGTAAATATTCCTGATCCTGCTGCTAGACAAGCTGAACTAAGTCGGCTGATCAATAATCCACTTGCATTTGAGAAAAGATTATGAGAGTTAAGTACACACGATATCAGGGGTGTTCTCGTAAGATTATCAGAAAAATTAGTGGATATTGAAAAAGAGCAAGAAAAAATTGGTGAGTTAACAGTAAAGTTTTTGAATGTTGAAGAAAAAAGACGATTTTATAGAGAAAAAGCAGATAATAAAATATCAGATGATGAATATCTTGAATTTTTAGAAGAAAATAATATAAATGATATTGATAATTTAAATACTTGGTCAAAAGAAAGGTATGATACACTTATTAATAATTTAAATAAAATGACAGTGGATAGTAGTGAGTCTAAAGCTAAATTAAGTAAAGCTGTGAAAGACGAACATATAATTCAACTCGTTGATAAAATTAGGATGGGTATTATCGCTACTATCTTTTACCGAACAGCTGCTGATGTTAGAAACAGAGGTTTAGCTAAGGGGTGGAAATTTCACAGGAAATTTAAAATATTCGATGAAAATCGCATAAAAGAACGTAAAAAAGAAGCTGCGGAAGCAAAAGCAAAAGAAGAAGTTGCAGAAGAAAAAACTGGAACTGGAGTTAAAATATTTACATCAGTTACTGAAATAATAGGCAGATTAATGCTATTGATATCGTCAAAAGAAGCTGGAAATGTTGGTGTTGAAATTGACAATGAAATTATTGACATACTTGATCATTTAAGATCGGAAAATTTATTAACTTCTGACGAGTACGAAAATTTACATCGCGACTTAATTGTGGCGACTTAATTTTATAAAAAATATAATAAATAGCAAAGTCAACAACATTATTACTAGACTCTAGCACAGCTGCTAAAGATAGCGCAAATTTTTCAGTTAATTATATTCCACCAATACAACTTGATACTGAAAAACAATATGAGATGGGACTAATTTCCTGTATGGCATGGCATTCTATGGCTAACGTAAAAACTGGAGTAAATGATGAATTTATATTTGGAACTTCAACTCCAAGAGGTGCATGGAACACATTTAAAATTTTACAGGGAGCTTATAATGTCATTGATCTAAATAAAACAATAAAAGAACTTATAACAAAAAGTAATGGTGTAGCTGACAATTTTGAGCTTACACCAAATTTTAATAAGTTACGCGCTAGAATGACATTAAAAAATAATAAGTTAGTTAGTTTTATATCGCCTACAAGTATTGCATCACTGATAGGATTTTCTCGTAAAAATTATGTTGCTTTTGATCAAGCTATTACATTTGACGGTGAACTGCCAGTAAATATAACTGATGTAAACACAATATTAATAAATTGCTCTATTGCACCTGGATCTTACTCGGCCCAGGGTAGCAAAGGACAAACAATATACAGTTTTTCTCCAGACATTTCACCGGGATCTCTCATGCAAATTAGTCCACGTCAAGTTATTTGTTATCCGCTAAACGTTGAAAATCAAATAACAGAAATAAGTATGCAATTGACAGATCAATCTGGACAACAACTGGATTTGAATAACGAGGTTGTTACTTATTACCTGCACCTACGAGAGCAATAAAATTATACAACCTCAGATATAATGAAACAGAGAAAAAAAATTTATAGAAGAAAAATAGTTTGAGGATTTTTGGGAAATATATTTACTAAAATTATTGAAAATGTCCCAGGAATAGCTCATAAAGTTGCGCCAATTGCACATGACGCGTCAAAAGCATTTGCAACTGGGGCTGCATCTGCCGCTGGAACTGCGATGAGACAAAAAAATGGCTGATAAAATAAAAGGCACACCGTCTACATCTGAGATAAAACAAATTATATCAGAAATCGCTCTAACAAAAGAAACTCAACGTGCAATGATAACAACAACAACAAAAAACTTTTATCACCAAAAGGAGAACAAATTATACAAAAATTAATATCTAAGGCAACAGCACCGAAATAATAAAATTTGATACAACCTAATAAATAAAAAAATGTCTGTTAAAAATTATCTCGATTTAGCAGAAACTTATGACACCGACGACACAGTAACAGAATTTGAGTATGTTGAGTATCTCGACGAAAATTCTAATGAACCAAATAAGGCTGGCGTCAGAACATTTAATACCAGTGATGAGGACGTATTTCTTTTGCCTCACAAAGCAGTGTTGGAAGTTCGTGGCCAGATTATGACAGTAGCTAATCCACCTGTCGCAATTGCAGCTGGAACAGAAGTAGCTCTTATAAACAACGGCTGGTGTTTATTTAAAAGTGCTAGATATCAGCTCTCTAACCAAACTGTTGAGGATATTTCAAGTCACCTATAAGTTGCAAGTACAATCTTAAATACTATTTCGTTTTCTGATAATTACTCCAGATAAACTGCAACTAATATGATGTGGTTTAAGGATACTGGAGCTGGTTTAGCTGTATGTGGAGAATTTATTTCAAAAGGAGCATTAGCACATGGAGCTGATGCTGCTGCAGATGCTGTAATTGTGAGAAATTTTCTTATCGCTAATGCTGTAAATCTTGGTATAGAGACACCAGATGCAGGCGCTAACGCAGACGCTACAAGAGTTTCACTTACTGCTGCTTGTAATGATCTTGGTGTAACACCACCAGGAGCAGCTGCGGACGGCGTTGCAATGTTAAATTTGATTAATAACGCAATTAGCGTAAGAAATATACGTTACAATGACGGTTATACTAGGAGAAAAGAACTTGCAGCAGGATCACATCAAATTACAATGATGCTCCGTTGAGCACAATATTTGGCTTTTGTCGCGATTACAACAAAGTATTTCGTGGAGTTAAACGTACACTTATTTTAGATCGAGCAGAACAAAATGATTGTTTATTTCGAGCTGGTAGACCTGATGTACAGTTTATCATAAATAAACTTGCGCTGTGGATGCCACGAATAACTCCGTCAATCACAAAAGCGTCAGAATTAAATAGTATACTTGATAAACACACAAACAGAATTTATTTTCAGCAGCATAAAATATATCAAACAGCAGTTACACATACTACCGACTACACATGGCGAGTCACAAGAACATCAGGTGAACAACTGCCGAGGCAATTATTTGTTGTATTTCAGCAACAAGCGCGACGTGGTAACCAACAACAAAATAATGCAATATTTAATAACGCCAATGTTAGACGAATATATGCTAGAATAAATTCAAAGCAATATCCAGAACGAGCGATAGAATGCAATTTTGCAAATGATGATAATAAAAATATTACTAGAACTTACATGTACCTTATGGATGCAATACAAATGTATCAAGATGCTGGAGACGGATCTCAGATATCAGCAAAGGAATTTCGTACACTTTACCCAATGTTTTATTTTGATGTTAGTAAGCATAGCGAAAAAGCTGTCGACTCAACAGCTGATATTGAAATTACTTGGACACTCGGAGTAGCTCCAAATCCGGCTGAGGCGATTTACGTATATACTCTAGTAATAAGCGACAGATTTGTTACAATTGACTCTGTCGGAGGTAAAATGTCAGTACATGTTTGAAGAACTTCAAGTTTAATCTGTAATCTGTATATAATGACAAAATATATTGTAAAAGAAATATATTTGACTGATGGTCAAGTTAAAAAATTAGCAGCTGCTGTTGCAAAGCAGAGGCAGGTATCATTAAAAATAAAATATGGAGACAAAAGTACTTTAACAAAATTAATGTTAACCAAAAAACAAGTAAATAAATACGATCGCAAAAAAACCTTTTGTTTTAAATTTAAGTGCCACACAAATAACAGCAGTGTCAAAACAAGGTGGTTTCTTCGGTCCGGCACTATCGGTAATGGCCAGAACGTTAATACCAAAACTTTTGCCAGTACTTGGTACATTAGGATTAGCAACAGCGTCTGGAGCAGTATCTGGCGCAACGAAAAAAGCAGTTGAAGGTCATGGAATTGTTGGCAGTGGAATAAAGAAAATTTTCGTTTAATTTTTAGTTTAATTTTTTGTCTAAAGATAAATATAATGCCCCGACGAAAAACGGCAAAAAGAAAGACGACAACGAAAAAAAAGACGCGATCTCGTCGAAGAACAACCAGAGGCGGATTTATAGGACCGTTGCTGGCTGGAGTAGCGGAAAGTCTACTGCCAAATCTGTTGGGAATAGGCAGAGCACTAACATTGCCGGGAACGAGACGTTGAAAACGCCTGCGTTAAGTACTTTGATATACTTGATAAGCTAAAAAAAAGTAAAAAAATTTCCACGGTGTTTATTCTAAAGATGAACTTACAGCGATTCCATCGCGAGTGACACCGTCGCTGGCTCGTGTGTGATAAATATACAAGATTTCAACGACGGATCTGGCACACATCGGGTAGCAGTTTATAATAACAATTATTTTGACTCATTTGGACTTCCACCAAGTGATGCAATAAAAAAATATATAAACAAAAAATATAAAATAATAAATTATTCGTCTAATCAAATTCAGCCTGTTGGAACTTCTGCTTGTGGATACTATTGCGTGATGTTTATAAAACAAATGTCCCGATCCTCTGGATTGGAACCTAAATTCAATTTTGTAAAATTTATTTTACAGTTTGACAAGCAGCCTTCTCAAGCTAATGATGAAATTGCAATTAATTTTGTATAAACTTACAAATATAAAATGTCAACATATTGTCTCAAGTGCAAAACTAAAACAGAAAATAAAGATGAAACAACAGAAGAAAAAAAAAAATTAGAATAATGCTGAAAAGTATTTGTGCAATCTGTGGGAAAAGAAAAAGTATGTTTTTAAAGAAATTATCACCAACAACAAAGTTGTCTGGAGCGGGATGTCCATGTCCGGGCATTGCCAGGGAAGTTATTTTAGTAGATGATTAATAAATAATGAGATGCAAGTGCGATTGTGATTGAGATCTCTGTCTTGAGGAAAATAAAATTGTTACATATTGTCAGAAATGCAACAACAGAGAAATAATTGGAACAGGTATAGATATACATAAATTAATTGGCAAATTATCAAAACCAAAAGGCGGTTGGACATTGCCAGGCCATAAATATACTGGACCATACAATCCTCTTGATAAACAACTTGACGAGAACGATAATCCGCTGCCAGGACAAGAGCCTTACAATCAAGTTGATGCAATTGCAATGCGCCATGATATCTGCTACCGAGACAACGAACAAGATAAGCACGGTTGTGATAAAGTAATGCTAGATGAACTTCGTGATATGAAACCTGTAAATATGCAAGAGCGTGTTGATAGAAAGTTGGTGCAGGGTTTTATTGGATCAAAAGATAAATTACGACTCGGTAAAAAGGAATTTTATGATGATATTGCCTCAGAGCTACATAAACCTAAAAAAATAAGTTTACGCGACGTAAAGTTGTCGCAAATACCGTTGACGATATCTGGGCGAAAGATTTAGTTGATGTGTCAAATCTAGCTGAATTTAAGAATAATAAAAGATATCTTTTTAATGTTGTAGATGTTTTTAGCAAATATGCTTTTAGTGTACGTGTTTCAGATAAGACAGGAACATCAATAACTGATGCGTGAAAACAAATAATAACAAGTACAGAAAGAAAACCAAATAGAATCTGGACCGATCCTAAAGCAGAATTTTTTAATAAAATATTTGAGCAGTTTTTGGAACAAAATAACATCAAAAAATATCTTACAGGAAATGAGGGTAAAAGTGTTGTCGTCGAGCGATTTAATAGCATGCTAAACGAAACAATCCACAAATATTTGACAGCTAAAAATGCAAATAAATATATTGACAATCTACAGAAAATTGTTGACGAAATATAATAACACGAAACACAGATCCCTTTCTGCTAAAGAAAGGAAAATGTCGCCAAACGATGCAATTAAAAATCCATTATTAGCAAACGAAAATATGTACCGCAGACATAAATTTAAAGTTGGTGATAAAGTTTGAATTTCTCTGTCGGAAAAAAAAAAACATTTGAAAAAGGATTTACTCCAAACTGGAGCAAAGAAGTATTTGTTGTTGATAAAGTACTTTTAACAATTTCTTATGCGATGAAAGATTTATTAGGTGAACCTATAACTGGTAGTTTTTACGAGCAGGAACTTCAGAAAACCGAACAAGATATATTTGTTATTGAAGAAGTTATTAGGAAAAAAGGCAATAAAAGTTTAATTAAATGGCGTGGATATAGCGATAAATTTAATAGCTGGGTACCAACTAAGTCGATATCCTCGACATTGATAAAATAATGTTATTGTAAATTTGTTCGTACTTCATCAGTACAGATTTTCATTTGACCTGTCTACACAAGGAAATTAAATGTAATTTTCTTGCATTATCAATTAGGATCAAATTAAATATTTTAAAAAAAAATAAAATCGTATTTTATATTTCTTTGCTGGTCAGTTATTTTTACGTTAAGAAAAGGTTTTATAAGTTGCCAAAATATTTGTTGCTCTGTAATAGTAAAATTAAATTTTATTATTTTTTTTAGCGATATGATACTTAACATTATATCGTCCAGTTGTCGGTCTACTGTAATTTTTTTTACTAACGACAAAGTCGTCAACGTCAACAACTTCATCATCATCTTCGTTGTTGTACAAAATATCATCTTCACTATAATCAGCAGATTTATCTGAGATTACGTTATATTTTGATATAAATTGTTGTCGATAATTTTTTTGTTGGCGATTGTATTAGTAGAGATGAAATCTCCTGCGATTATATCGTCAGAATATATTTCAGCAAGTCGTTTCATTAAGTTCATATTATAATATATTTTTATCTAATTTATAATAATAATGGCCAGCGAAACGAAATCTCCTGATGTAAAATATCATCAGAAAGTTAATATATTAAATTACAAAGAACTAGCCGAAGCAGTTCGAAAATGTCTGTCGGGATATAGTGCTTATTCTGTTGATGTCATTTTGATGCAAGGTGAATCTGATAAAATTCTCCTAACAGCAACAGAAAAAAATAAACTTGACAACAGTGCGTTTATAACACTAAAATTTGATCGAGATGATATTCTAATGTTTGCCCATAGTTGTCTTACTAAGACCGAGCGAAGAAACATTATTAATCGTCATATTTGAAAATAAATCTATCAAATGTTAATGTTGATGCTGCTGGTCATTTTACGTCATCAGCTACATCCTTTACCGCAGCTGGATAAATTTTATGATATTTTACGGCAGAATAAATTGATTTAAATTTTATTTTTTCACTAGTTTCAAGATATATTGAGTTAATTAGTCTTTTGGGATTTTTAAAATTAGAACCATCAGAATTAGATCCACGTCTAGTGTTTTCTTTTTGTGTAACTAGATCTAAATTTTAAATTCTATTATCGGTTTTAATTTTATTAATATGATCAATAAC
The DNA here is from genome assembly GCA_016617855.1 of Megalonaias nervosa. Classification (NCBI taxonomy): domain Eukaryota; kingdom Metazoa; phylum Mollusca; class Bivalvia; order Unionida; family Unionidae; genus Megalonaias; species Megalonaias nervosa. Next base: position 3,157 of record JAECUM010049840.1, on the reverse strand, counting down.
TAAGCCATTAGGCATTGGTCCGTTAGAAGTTTCAAGTACATAACGATGGGACTTACAACGAACTTGATCATTTTTAATACCACGTACCATTACATCTAAATAGCCATATTTATCTAAAATTCCAATAACTTTTTTGTTCTTATATTTCGAATAATTCCCTTATCATTAGCTTCATTAGATAAAATACTTGACGTGGTTGAAATTCGTTTTGTAATGATAAATTTTCAATATTATCATCATTAACTGCGCCGTTTACTCTATAGACTCTTTGTCCATTTGGAATTTCTCCGCAGAACAAAGTATAAATAAAATCTTTTCTAAACATTTCAGTCCTATCTGTATTATCCCCTTTGACTGAGATTCTAATTCCAACTGGCGTTGCTTTACCAAAAGCATTTTCGATATTTTATATGAATAACAGACCCTAATGCATTTCCAGCGTAACTATTATAAATTGGATGTACGTGATATGCTTCTTGTTCCTCTGCTGTCAAACCAATATATCTCATATTGTTTGTCATTATATCATATAGCATTTTTATATCTCTAATTGAAACATACATTAAAAAAAATCAATTAAATATAAAAATGTTATATATAATGTTAAAATTGCGAGATACTGCTAAAAAAGGTCTCATAAAAGAAGAAAAAATTGCTATGGCATTTTCCGGCTATGATAACAGTTACACATTTGATAATCAAAATGTTTTAGCAAATTTTAACTCTACAAATTTATTTCATCTTTTGCAACCTGTTATATCAAAAGAACTTGCAGCTCACAAAAGTATCAAACTAATAGCACAGTATCATATGATTTTATCAAATTTACATGCAATCAAAAAGGATGTAATTGATATAATTTTTGAAAACACAAATTTCGACAGCAAAATTTCTGAGCCATATGTAACGGCTAAATCACGAAAAATATTAACTGGAACAAATATTGCCACAGTCGCCGATGAAATACACCAAGAAATAAATAAAAAATTGGAGGAATTTACCGCATCAGGATCAGGCTGGAAATTTGAAATGATAAAAGAAGTTTTATTTCACACAATGAAATATAACGTATTTCGCGGTAGTTCTTACGTTGATCTCCCTCAAAAAATTAAAAACAAAAAATGTTGTATAAATGTCAGAAACAATGATAACGAATGTTTTCGTTGGGCAATTTTATCTGCTAGACATCCTCAGAATGATCATCCTGATAGAATTGAAAAATATTTGCCATACAAAGATGAGCTAAATCTTAGTGGAATAACTTTTCCAATGGCAGAAAATCAAATACCAAAGTTTGAAAAACAAAACAATATTTCAGTAAATGTTTTCGGACTAGATGATAAAGAAAATGTTTACCCGAGATATATCTCAGAAAAGGCTACACAAAAGACAATAAATTTATTATTTTATCGAGGACGTTATTGCTTGATTCAAACCTTTAATGGCCTAGTTGGCAAACAATATAATAAAAATAAAAATAAGAAATATTTCTGTTACAGATGTTTACAAGGTTTTTCTAAAGATGAAAAACTGCAAGAACATCTCAAATACTGTGTCAACGTTCAAAGAATAACCATGCCAGGAGAGAAAGAAAAAGTGTTAAAATTTAAATATTATGATCATAAACTAAGTATTCCTTTTGTAATTTATGCTGATTTTGAGTGTCTACTTGTTCCTGTGGTCGGCGCAGAAAATAATCCAAATAAATCAAGTACAAGAAAAATACAGCAACATGTCCCTTGTGGAGCAGCTTATAAAGTAGTCTGTTGTGCTGACGATAATTTTTCAGGTCCAGTAAAGTTATACAGATGTAAAAATGGTGAGTCTGAAAGTCCGGCCGTATGGTTACTAAAAAATTTGATAAACGAAGTTAATTAGATCTCTAACAAATTATTCAAAACAGCTCCAATGAAAATAACATCCAAACAACAACTTGATTTTGATAATGCAGTTAATTGTCATATCTGCGAGAAGTTGTTACGCGATGATAAGGTGCGAGATCATTGTCATCTGACCGGTCAGTATCGCTGAGCAGCTCATAAGAGTTGCAATTTAAAATTTCATGCTCCAGATTTTATTCCTGTAGTTTTAAATAACTTTCGTGGCTATGACAGTCATATCATTGTAGAAGCTTTTGGCAATGAAGAAATTAAATCTAAACTAAAATTAAATAATACAATAAAATGTATCCCAAACAATTTTGAAAAGTATATGTCAGTCACGCTTGGCAAACTGCGTTTCATTGACAGTCTGCAATTTATGGCAGCATCATTAGATGAGCTTGTAAAAGGTCGCAGTAGTTTCGCTAATCTAAAAAGTTGCTATGGTGAAAATTATGTCGATCTGACAAAAAAAGGTATCTTTCCGTATGAACATCTCGACGACTGGTTCAGATTTAATGAAACTTCTCTTCCTGATAAAGATAAATTTTACTCGCAGATAAAAAATGAAAATATTACAGATGACGAGAACAAATATGCACAAGAAATTTGGAATAAATTTAGTTGTAAAACATTTGATGATTATCATGATTTATATTTGAAAACAGATGTATTACTACTAGCAGATGTTTTTGAAAGTTTTCGTCAAGTTAGTCATAAAAATTATGGACTAGATCCTTATTGGTATTATTCCGCTCCGGGACTGTCGTGGGACGCTCTACTAAAAACAAGTAAGAAAGAATTGGATCTCCTGAGAGATGTTGATATGTTTAATTTTATTGAAAAAGGTATCAGAGGCGGAATTAGAGTTATAACAAAATAATATGCAGTAGCTAATAATAAATATCGGAAAAATTATGATAAAAATCTTCCATCAAATTATATTATGTATCTAGACTGTGTGAATTTGTATGGGTATGCAATGTCAGAGCCAATGCCGTGCAGTGGATTTCATTGGATAACTCCAGATCAATTTCTTAAAGAAACTGAAAAAGATTTATCTAAAGATATTTCATACTTTGTTGAAGTTTATCTAGATTATCCTAGTTCGTTACATGATCTACATAACGACTACCCATTTTGTGCAGAGTCTATGATAATAGATTATAGTTTACTATCACCTGAACAACGATCAGTGACCACTGCAAAAAATTCTATTGTTAATATTTTAATTGCCAACACACTGAATGAAGGAGAAAAAAAACAGCAAATTACTT